>JANRGW010047041.1:0-24387 GCA_024733675.1 Psilopsiagon aymara
GTAGGACCTTGCACTTGTCATGGTTAAACTTCATCAGGTTGGCATCAGCCCACCTCACAAGCGTGTCAAGGTCCCTCAGGATGGCATCCCCTTTCTCCAGGGTATCAACCAGATCACCCAGCTTGGTGTCATCAGCAAACTTGCTAAGGGTACATTCAATCCCACTGTCCATGTCACTGACAAAGATGCTGAACAAGACCAGTCCCAACACCGATCCCTGAGAGACACCACTCGTTGCTGGTCTCCAGCTGGACATTGAGCCATGGAGCACAACTCTTTGCATGCAGCCATCCAGCCAGTTCTTTATCCACCAAGTGGTTCACCTATCGAATTGATGTCTCTCCAACTAAGAGGCAAGGATGTCATGTGGGACAATGTCAAACGCTTTGCACAAATCCAGATAGATGATCTCAACTTCTACTCTACACCGGTCCATCAGTTCTGTAGCCCCATCATAGAAGGCCACTAAATTGGTCAGGCAGGATTTCCCCCTAGTGAAGCCATGCTGCCATTGGGAACTTAACCAGACTGCCATGATTTTTCAAATATGATGGACAGTATCTTAACAACTTCATTTGCCAACTCCTTCAGTACCCACAAATGGATTTCATCCAGTCCCATGGACTTGTGTAAATTCAGGTTCCTAAGATGGTCTCGCACTCGACCCTCTCCTGCAGTGGGCCTAAGGTCTTCGTTCTCACAGTCCCTGCATCTGCCTTCCAAGAGTTGGGTGGTGTGGTCAGAGCATTTGCCAGTGAAGACTGAGGCAAAGAAGTCATTAAGAACCTCAGCCTTCTCCAAATCCTGGGTAGCCAGTTCTCCTGATAGATTCCGGAGAAGGCCCATGCTGTCCCTAATCTGTCTTTTATTTGCAATGTAAGTAGAGAATCCCTTCCTTTTACCTTTCACATCCCTAGCCAAGTTTATTTCTAAGTGAGCCTTAGCTTTCCTAACCTGATCCGTAGCTTCCCAGACAACATCCCTATATTCTTCCTAGGCTGCCTGTCCTTGCTTCCATGTTTTATAAGCCTCTTTTTTCCCTTGAAGTTTCCTCAGGAGCTCCTTATCCATCAAAGGAGGTCTCCTGGCCCTCCTGCTGCATTTCTGTCTAGTTGGGGCAAAATACTCCTTAGCTTATAGCAGGTGATCCTTGAATAAAAACCAACAGTCTTGGGCCCCCCTGCCCTCTAGGGCAATAACCCATGGAACCTCACTAAGCAGGCTCCTGAAGAGGCCAAAGTCTGCTCTCTTTTTGTTAAGAAAGACAGGGAAAGAGCTCTGAGAGACCTCCTATTGCACTGGGAGAGAAGATGTAAGAGGTTAAAAAAATGCAAGAAGAGGGACAGAAGAGAAAAATCTTAGGAGGAGACAAAAAGGGTAAATGAAAAAAGAAATATAGATACTCATCCCCCAACAAGAAAGAAGAGATCATTTTCTAATGAAGCTGTCCCCAAGGAAAACAGAAGGGAACATTTTCCTTGAGAATGACAGAAAAAAAAGTATAAAATCTTTCTCTCTTTAAGACTTTGTAGTGAGAGAAATGCCTCTGCCATAATTTAGTTTATGTATGAGAATGGAGATAACCTGTTCAGGAAATCATCAGTAGAGAAGTGATCTTATCGAAAATCATTGCAGAACTTACTCTGAAAGTAGATGCACTTCATCATAGAGCATAATTATGTGACAGTTTCACTGAAATCATATGACAGTTGCCATTAATAAAAATGGAACATAGTGTAGAATATTTAAGCATTTATTCCACAGATTTTGAAATCCAGGTACAGTATATATGTACTGTACACTATCACATTATGGTAAAAAATCTAAATACTAAAAGGTTTACACTACCAGTAATGAATTAGCCATGCAGAATCACTGTGTTGAGTAGTTCATGCATTTTTTTAGAGCTCAGATTGCAGTGTGCAAATATATATCACACAAATGTGAGATACAAATTACAGTGTAATTGCAGTGTATCTATAGGATATTGAATGTGACTGTAAAGTACCATTCAAAACAGTCAAAACAATGTACATGTAGTGACCTCCCAACACTGTTAAAGGAACCTCAGTAGTCCCAAGAGACTGAGATGTAAGCGCATAAAAAGCTTCTCCAGAAGAAATTCAGAAATTTAGAAATTTAGAGGAACAAAACTCAGTCTATTGAGTCATGGGAAAGAATCAAAGATGTCAAGAAGCTTGTGAAGTAGCTACTATCAACCTCTTATGCAGTACATTGAAGGTAGCATTTGACTTTGGAGATGGTAGTTGTGAATGCTCCATCCCTGGCAGTGTTCAAGGCCAGACTGGACAGAGCCCTGGGTTACATGGTTTAGTGGGAGGTGTCCCTGTCCATGGCAGGGGGGTTGGAATTAGATGATCTTAAGGTCCTTTCCAGCCCTAACTATTCTATCATTCTATGGTGAAGAGGAAAGTAAGAATTGTTTGTCTCGCTGATGGCTTCTGGAGGGATATATTGGAAAGAGTCAAACAATGGTAGACAACACCGAAAGAGTCAGCTGATTGTGGTTTACACCTCTGTGTCTAGAAAGAGACCTCAGTTGCATGTGAAAAGGAATGAATGCCACCCATAGATGTGAGCATTGTGCTCTCACTCTTTGTTAGCCTTTCCACCTTTTTTTTTCATCTTATTTAATATTTGGAAGCCAAATTTTTTTGGATATTAAGGTATTAATCTTTCTTCTGTAGGCATCTCTTCAGCATCTAATAATATTGCCAAAATTTCAGAAATGTTGAAAAAATCAACAAATGCTAACAATTCTAGCAGAAGTCCTCATAAACCCAAACTACACATCTTTCAACTTTATAATCTTCAAATTCTCATATCCATTTAGCCAGACAAAATACAGAACATGACTTCATATGTACTCCATGCTTAGTCCCATCTGGCCAGAGACTGAGACCACCTGGAGTTAGGAACACTACAGAAGTGAATTGTGAAGAAGGGTTGTGACTACCACAGCCTGTGGTAGCTCTGTAATTTTATTCTGTCAGTCATTATTTTCCCAACGTAAGGATTTCTCATTGATTTGACTTGAAAAGTACAGGCTGAGATTTCATCATGTTATTTTCTTGACTACATCAGAAAACAAATCTGAGCAGAAAAAAGGCTGTATGATAAGAGTCCTACAGTGACATTATAAGGAGGGAAAGAGAGAGAGATACTTGGTCATTATGTGGAAAAGTTGTGCTTTATTGGATATGCGTAAATAGGTTAGATGAGCCATGTTAAAATTCATAACTTCACAATCACTCCCTCTTTCTCTTTTCCTTCTCATCCAGCCTCAGAACATATGGTAAATGTTTCTTCCATTCATTTTAATCAAAATCTGATAATTATGCCTTCTTATTCATGTGTTATTAATGTTTATGAGCCCTGGATGTGGACTAAGAATTTTTGGTCACAGGCTTTGTACACATAGATCAGAAAGATATTCCTACTTCATTCTACACAACTTTGGCAAGCAATTTACTAGACAATGAAACTGAAGTCATCTTTTCTATTAGTGCAGAGATAGGACTATTTTGACTGAGAAACTGAAATTATTGAAGGCTGAACCTGAAAATAATTTCTATAATATTGATTCGAGTGGACAGTTAAGCCCATCAAGGCAAGACACAAGAATGCATTATGACCATTTTCTTAATGTGGAGAGAAAGATAGGTACGCTTTTACAAAATACTTAAACTGCCTTCTCCTACATCTCCATTATAACACCCCCTCCCACAGCTGCCTTGTGCTGCCAATGCCATCCTGGAAACAACGAGTTGTTCACAGGAGACATCCTTTCCCATAAGAGCAAACAAATGGCTCCAGGAACAGGAAGGACTACGCAAGTAGTGGGGTCTTCTGAAAAATCTGCTACTCCTGAACCTAGGACAGGTCTGCAGCATTAGATCCTGCCAGCAGAGGTCCAGACTTTTCAGATGCAAGACAAAAGTTCCAAATTTTCATGTGCAACAGGATCTTTTCCTTTGAAATTCCATATAAGTTAACAAGCAGGGCATTATAAATAAAAAAAGGACTGATAATTGACTCCCCTTGAAGTCTGCTAATACTGGGAAAACATCCTTTTTACAAAGCCTGTGGAGTTATGAGCACTATAGCGATGATGAACACTCTAAAATGAGATATGACCCTTATCGCTCCTCACTCTCTACCTGCAACTAAGACAGCCATCACTCTCAGACCACTCTGCTTCTGCATTTCTCTTGCAGCCTTTGACATTTCTGTTGGACCCCAAGATAAGGCTCTAACATGAGAACAATGGAAGCAGCAACATCACAGAGCGATTTCCTTCCCTACACTTCCAGTTTTTCATCCTCCCTCAGCAGCACACAAATAGCACGGCTGCTGCCATTTAACAGCTTGGGATCAGGTTCACACATTCATTCAGGACGATGCACTAGGTTTGTGTTTATCTGAGCCACTGAAGCAGTCACATCTGAGACCAAAGTTTTCTTGGTATAACTGAAGTTAATTGGACCATTTCAGGCTTTTTTGGGGACTATCTTTAGACTGATCTTCCATAGGATGGAGTTAAGTGAAAAATATAAATGTTAAAATAGAGCAAGCAGTACTTATGCCCATCCAGTGCTCCAAACCCTCCATTAGTGGTATTTAAGAGCTAACCAGTCTTAGAATTCAGAAGGTGGAAACCTCTTCAAAAGGATCAAAGCTGCTGTTTTCCAAGAGTAGAACAAAAATTGTAAACCACAGTCAAAAGACAAGGAAAGGTAGAGGTATCTCTTTTTTGTAAGTTTATAATAGATGCTTCCTAACAACAAGCATTCTGAGTTTCTTCATTATTTGAAAATGTGTATTTGGTCATTTTCCTTAAAAACTAAACAAAACAACCAAAAAATATCCCTTCCAAATGACAAACAAACGTAAGTTCAAATATTTTCAGACACATCATCTTCTTTCTCTTACCTGGGACCCAGGTTTCTTTTCAAGCATTTAACAAACCATGGCTGTAGACAATTTTTGATATGATTTTAAACATTAATTTGTCTTTCTTACTATTTATCTTTTGGTTTATAAGACTTTGAGACATACTGAGTCACTTCTGCAGTTTGCTCTCCAGCCAAAAGGTTGGAAGCTTATGGGTTTTTTTAAGGTTTTGTTTTGAAACTGGATTTCTGGCATAATTTCATAACTCCAGGAATCCATCTTCTATACTAATGTATAAAATACATTGTGCAGTTGCAATATTATCTATCTTTCCTTAACCTGAATATAACAGCTGGTGAAAGAAAATATAGACAACTCTAAAGAAAACAAAATTTCACAGGTGAAAGATTCTGCTTTCATCAAAAAATCATACATATGTTTCCAAACAAAAATTTGCTTTTGAAAATTTGTTTCATCTGACAATGCTACAGAAAACTTTTATTGATAAGAAAGTTGAAAATTCTTGTGATTTTTTTTTTGCACTGCTTAATCACCTTCTCTGGATAAAGATGCTTACTTTTTTTCTCATTTGCAGTTGTCTGACTTCAGCTTCCAGCTACTATACTTTGTAATGCCTTTGTCTTCTAGATTAAAAAACACTTCAGTAGCCAGTGTTTTCTCTCTGTGAAATTACTCTATCTGCTGTAATCAAGTCACCTCTCAAGTCTTTCTTAAAGGAGGGTGAGGGGTGAAAGACCTAGCAGACTATGAACTGGAGCGGTGCTTGAATGGGAAACCCAGTGTTCATTATGGGACCCATAGCTCACCTTCAGGCAAAACGTCTGATCTATGCTTCTCTAGCACCATGTTTTCCTTCTCAGGGATTTTTCTTGGTGGTTTAAATTGCAAATTCTTTGAGCATGTCTGCAGCGCAACAGACAAGCAACTTTTTTCAGATCTTCATTAGTGTAATAAAAAGCAGCTAAATCATAGTACAAAGGAGTTGGTCCATTGTAGCTCAGTTACATTTGTCTGGTTGATGTGTTCTTTCACTGTTCTCTAAAGCTTTTCTTTATTTGCTTGTTTTCTAGTTGAAATATTGATTGACTTAGAAGGCATGAGGATCCCTCTTTAGATCACTGCTGACGTGATTTCAGAAAATTTAAGATCTAATTAACATAAGAATATTAATTTTTTCCAATCTATCTTTTCCAAATCCCAAGAGAAAATCAATGGTAAAACAGTTTCTAATATATCTTTGCATGGGTTTTATGAATGGACAGATTTCTAATGCAGAAAGTTCTGTTCTTTTGGAAGATTAGTTAGTCCAATTTAATTAAGCATAGGCAAGAGGTCCCTACCTTATTAAAAATTACTATAAAAATATTGTAACTAATAATATTAGCAAAAAATGTGTACTTTTTACATTGCTCTTGTACATATTTCTGCAGTAATGAAAGGCCTTAAATGACTGAGGCAAAAAAGGCATAATTTAATATCTGAACTCTGCTCCATAATACTGATTGGTTTTGATGTAGGTTGAGTTAATTAAACTTGGAATAAAGGGTAAAGAGTTAATCAAAACCAGGACAAAGTGAAAGATTTTTGAAGGTAATAGTGTTCAGAGGCAAAACTGGAGTCAAGACAGGACAATTCTGCAAATACTTCAGAAAATACAAAATAGCAGGGTAGGCTGAAATAAGTTAACACTTGATATTTTGTACAGATAACATCTCCCTCCGGCCATGCAATCCTGCCAACATATTATAGACATCATCAATGCCAGCTAAAATATATAAAAATCTTTAGTGAAGAGGCCAAAACAATGGAACGAGAACATAGTATATTACTTTTTTAAGGTATTTATTTCTGATTGGGTTCTGCTAACATGCCTGAAAGGAGTACTAAAAAGTCCCTGCTTGTGTGTAATGAAGGAAGATTGATGAGACATAATAAATAATTAATTAATTATGCTATTTTCTTGACTGAGTTCACTTAGAAAAATTGGAGAAAAAAAAATATTTTGAGCATCAAGTCAGGGACCTTTGAAATCACAGAGGCTCTTGGTCTTCATGCCAGAACACCTTAGATTTGAAAGGAATTAATTTGAGTATAAACTATAATCTTGAAATGTATCTTTATTTAAGCAGACGTCATTTATGAAAATTGTGGAAGCAAAATGAAATGAACATTTAGAGAATTATGTGAATGTACTAAGCTATATACTTTCATGAGCTTCAGTAAATTAGATTTTATGCAGCCCAAGAAAAAATAGGACTACATGTTGTTTTATGTCCCAGTCCCCTCTGAGACTCTTCTGAAATTAACAAAGCCTTATTTCAGGGAAACAGTAAGCTAAAGAGCTGTAGAAGAGAAAAATAAACTAATCAGGACATTGTGAGGAAGTTTGCTCTCAGTAGTGAGCAAGTTTGCTTCCAGTAGTTGCATAATCTGAGTTTAATTCATACCTTTGTGTATAAATTTCTGTCCAACTTAATAAATATAGAGAAACGCAAAGAAAGAAGATCTGAGATGAAGGTGGCAGCATGTTCATTGAAGTGACATTCCATCTCATTCCAAGTAAGGATTAGGGTCGTCTTGGGTCACCTTAATCCTAGCAATTTATTTACACCATCTGCCTGACTCCACTGGACAGAAGTCTAAAAGTGCAGCAGATCGGACGAGCTTTCCTCACAAAACCCATTCAAAGGTTGAATTCCTGTGACTGTGTTAGATCCCTTAATGCAGATCAAAGACTGACAGGTCTTATGATAGAATTGAAAAGGTGGCCCATATTGGTATCTGCTGGTAGGCCTGTTGACCTACCCAGGGAAAACCTTTGGTGGCATAAGCCCAATATCCCAGTATCCTTATTGGTCTTGTGCTAAACCTAGCTGTTTGTCCTTATATTTTGTGATGGCTCTTTCCAATTCTAAGATTTACCCTTGGGTTCTCATGGCTTGAATCTTTAGGGGTGGCCCAAATACTAAGATTGAGAAGAACCAAGTAGCCAAACAGAAGCAGTTTTGGATGCAAAAGGTGCACTGTGCCTTTAGGACACCCCTGCCTGTACAAGTCTCAACCTTTTCTGGCCTTAATTTCAGCTCAGCTGCCATTTCCATAATCAGAGATCATCAAGTGGCCATAGGTCAGGCTGGCTAATCCTGCTGTTGGGCCTACTCTAGCCCTGCTCCAAATTTGGCCCAGCACCCTCTTGCACCACCTGTTTTGTATGTATGTGTCATACGTATACAGGTATAGAAGTAGGTATCTAAATTCATACACACACTATGTCTGTATACACATTTTATATATGTATACAAATACATACCAGTAGACACACAAAATATATATAAATTCATATATCCTTAGTTGCGCCAGTAACAAATATCACTGTTAAACTATGATCTGTAAAAATACATGTGATATCTGCCTATATCAATGCTAATTTCTACTATATTCCTAGCTCAAACACATGAATGTCAAAAGTAGTCTCAGAGTAGTCCTTCCTGGTACAGTAATTTGTGCAGGGTCTTTGGGCACACTAGAATTTCTGACAAGAGTTAAAAACTATATGTGCAAGGGCTTCTGGGAGTTCATTTGAGTTTTGTTTTTGTAACCGTCAAATCTGATGTGATTCTGAGAGTAACTAAAATGTTCATTATATATCAAGGACATAGAAAGGCTCTTTAACTGGTGCCCTGGATGGCTTAAAATTGTACTGGCGCCTTCCTGCCTGCTTCAGTATCTTAAACTGGGCATGAATCAGAAGTAAATTGCCTAGTCTAATCAAATTCTACCTGAATATATTGTTACATAGAGTTGCATAAGATGTGCTATATCTTGAAAAATGGAAATATTTCAAGGTCTAATCAGATCACTTTAAGAGGAAAAGCAGCGATCACTAATGTCAAATGAAATTAGATTGTGGAAAAGTACAGTGGATTATTAGATAAGAGCTGAGCGATCACTAGTATAAATTATTGATCACTGCTTCCAAATTCCACTGTATGACTGACATCACCTCTAGTGTTTCTAAGCATGGGTCAAATGTTATGTGGCTAACATCCCCTAACCTTATACTTCCAAAGAATATGCCAAATTTCAAAAGAATCAGTGTGATAGATAAAGCCTAATTCATCACTCTTGAATTCCAGTTTTGCCAACTTAAAGAAACTCATTGAGCTCAATGGCAAATAAGCAGTGTTAGTGCATAAAGCTAAAATAATCATTGATACAAATGACAAATAACTGTCTTCCAGCAAAATCATTCCCATGCTGCATGATCAAGCTGAAGGAGATAGCTGTAGATGAAGCATATAGAGAAAGCAATGTGATCTCAAAAAAGCATCTATTTAGGAACTAAATCTTCTTCCACAGTCACAGATACCTACAGCTAAAATAGGAGGGTAAAGGGTGTGCATATCTGTGTTATTGTATAGGGAAAACAAGAATAAGAAACAAGGATATTAGTGACAGTGGGCTGAGAAATCCCCTTGTTATGAAGCTCATATCTTCTTTATTTCTTGGAAGGCTTTCAGAGACAACCAAGACAGATATAATTTACCCAGAGCAGAGAAAACACCAAAGCATCCAGTTCCCTGATATTTAGAAATACAGAATCGAAGCCCAGCAGCTGGTGAAGGCTTACCAGTCCCACAGAAATACTTACTGACTGCTCTAAGCGTATACGTAAAAGGAAGAGACTCACAAAACATGGATCACTGGACTGATTTGCCTTTGGATGATCACTGAAAATCTGTTTCTTCCCCTTACACTGCAATTTATATTTCATGATGCCTACTCTTCTGAGCCAAGTGCACACACCAGGTTTTTGGCACACTTAGCACTACTTCCTGTGATTTTGGAGACTGTCCTCCTGACTAATCTATCATATTTTAGATATGAGTGGAGACCTCATAGCAGCCTTCCAGTATCTGAAGGGGGCCTATAAGGATGCTGGGGAGGGACTCTTCATTAGGGACTGTAGTGATAGGACAAGGGGTAACGGGTTCAAACTTAAACAGGGGAAGTTTAGATTGGATATAAAGAGGAAGTTCTTTACTGTAAGGGTGGTGAGGCACTGGAATGGGTTGCCCAGGGAAGTTGTGAATGCCCTGTCGCTGGCAGTGGTCAAGGCTGGGATAGACAGAGCCTTGGGGGACATGGTTTAGTGGGAGGCGTCCCTTCCCTTGGAACAGGTTTTGGAACTTGATCTTAAGGTCCTTTCCAACCCTAACTATTCTATGATTCTATGATTCTCTGATATTTCTGTGAAGCATTAAGAAAAAAAGCAAACAATCCAGATTTCTCATGCAGCAGCTTCGGCGTCTCTGAATGTACGGGCTAGACCTTTTTTTTTATGGAAAGATGAAAGGGAGTGAAAAGGAATACTGTCAAAAAGAGAGGAAAAGCCCATTGCTCTGAACTGTTTAGTTGCAGTCAAAACTATGAAGTCCAACTACCATGAACAGCATAAAGGATGTCTTTTGGCTTTCATACAGAAGTGTGCTGCTCAAAGATTTACAGCTCAATTTTGAAACAAAAAAACCCTGTCAATAGAACTGCAATATTTGGAGTTCATCTTCTGCTGAACATCATGGAGTGTATGTCACTTATTATTTGGGTCAAAACTATAATTTTTATTCAAGCTTATGTTCATATCTGTAACATTTTATTTTTAAGTGAAACAATAAAATTGTCATTGAAACAAGAGTTATTGCACATTAATAGCACATATTTTTCACAGCTTTTTTGCCAGACCAAGTTGCCGAATCCATTTAAACCATCAACACTGGTCCTGCTATTGATCCATATTTGATAGGAAGGAAATCAATAGAGCTGTTGAAATTAAAATATCATTCTAAAGAATATGACCTGTTAACTAACCAACATTTAATTAATCACTCCTGAGCTCAATATAAAATTTCCATGGCTTTAAACAGCAGTTTGAGCAAATCCTTTTTCATTAGCAGGTCAGATTTTTTAGGTATGGTTTATTGATTTCCAAATCAATGAAGGATAGTTTTGAAAATGCAACAGGGACTATTTATTAAAAGCTCAAGTTTAAACCCACAGAAAAGCTAACTAAAATAGCTAAAAGTAAAACCTCTCATACATTAAACATTCAGATCGGTAAAGAAGGGCATCATTTTTGCATGCTTTTCTGCAGCTGGCTGATATTTCTTCTACAGGAGCAGAAGTCAGAAGAAGTAAGAACATATGAGAATATACCTACAAATGCAGCCAAGAACTGTTTTAAAATTCTTTAAAATCAAGAGCAAAGAATTAAAACTGCAGAAACCTCATTGATCCCATGAAAAGAAATAGTAAGGTCAAGAAAAATATATTATGAAGTATGTACTTCAGAACTGCTCGCCAACACTCAAAAGTAAATAGATATATATTTATTATTCTTCTCTTAAAATTAATTTTGCAGTGTCAGTTCTAGGTCAAGGCAAAAAACTTCATTTTTAAATGTATTTCCCATTGTGTTCCCCTTCTCAGCCATCCCATTTATTTGCACACATGTGGAAGTGAATTTCAAGTAAGTGTACACAGAAATAGGATTTTCAATTCACCCATGTAAATATTCATCCTGGCAGATCATGCATGGTCATTCAGTCTAGAAACAGAAATTGTATCATGTGAGTTTCTAATCAACTACACCTAAACAACACAGTATAAAATTTGGCTGTTTGTGTATCAGCTACTCACAGAAAATGGTTTATGATTAATGCCTTCAGGCAATAAATATAAAAAACTGGCAAATAGGTTCCACTCAAAGAAACAAGGAATCCTGACCTGAACAAAGCTATTTCAGAGAACACACACACAAAAAAAAGCAGTTATATAAATGATTGACTTCAAATTATTTCTGTGAGGGAGACAATTTGTTTCTATTTCAGATAGGGTGATTCGAAGTGCAAAATTAATTCTTTCCAGTTATCTAAACAAAGAGAGCCAATTAGCTTTGTCATTATTGACTGTTCATTTACTTATCAAACTGTACATGGGAATGTTTTGCAGTACTTAGTCTTAGCATAATAAAATATAGAGAAAAAACAAAGCATGAATTTCTGGACATAAATCAATTCTATTTTGTCTTTAAGATGTATTTTAACTGTTCTTTTACATTTGATCTTCACTTCAAAGTTTATTTTTTTTTTTTTGTTAGTACGTGTACTTTACTGTAGTGCAGTAACATTATGCATTTTTTCCATGTGTTTCTTTAAATTTTACAGTAAGAAGAAAACTACAGTCCATATTGACTCTAAGACTGACTGCATTGCCTTTCAGGAAGTCAGGCCATACAGATGTATTATCAGCAAGTTGTTTTCTGCTGTTTGACGGTAGCAGCCAGATTGCGGGTCTTTTTTATTCTAATTTTTCTATTTTTGTTTTTAGTCAGACATTTGGAATTGTTTGTTTCTGTTGGTAATGAGTCAGTGTTTCTAACTCATAAGTGCTTGAAATTTTCTTATTTCAGAGAAATGACAGAATAACTTGAAAGATGCTGTCAGTTACTGTATTTTCTGCAACCTTTGTGACATATCTCAAGTTAAGTAAAATAACATTTATTTTTCCCCATCACTGGGAAGAGAAGCTGAGGTGGATTCAAATAGTTTTAACTCTTTAGTATATGGCAGCAGAAGAGAAACAAACAAGAAGTGCTAAAAAAAATAAGTGCGGGAGAATGAGGCAAGCAAGAAGAAGAAATCAGAGATCCACCACCCTTTCGACAACTAAGGGAGTGGGACTAACTATCTCAGGGTCTTGATAAAGATGGCTGGAGTTTTGAGAAGGAAGAAAGGAATGCTGGATCCAGCCCAAACCATCGTGCTCTGTATGAACACAGTAGGTCAGCTCTAAACTAATTAAATTGGTTTTCCTTTTTAACAAATAAACTCCAGGAAAAAAATGCCCCCCTCTCTCAGCACTAAGCTGAAGAGATGTGGTTTAGTTCCTTCATGAGCTGAAGAGATGTGGTTTAGTTCCTTCATGAGCCCTAGCTACAGGCTCACAGGGCTTCAGCTTAGTTGCTTATTACAACAAGCACTCCTTCAACGAATATAAACCAGCTTACCAAGCTTCAAATCAACAGAACAGGGATTGCAATGGCTAATACCTACTGTCTTCTGTCAGGAGTGACACAATGGCAGTGATCTTTTGTGACTGACTGAGCATGAATGTTGTTTTCCCCAATGTGGCCTAATCTACCCTGTCAGACTTTCAGAAGGTAAACCAGCATCAGTGGGAATCCTTCAGTAAAATCCCTGTGAACCATTCTTTAAATATCCCCCAACATGTCACCTTTCAAAAAGGCAATTGTGCTATATAACAACATCCTTTGAGGGTCTGACATCTCATTGCCAGACAAGGAACGCAGTTTCAAGACAACAGGACATGTGGGAGTAATGTAGCCCACCTCTGTTAAGGAAATCCTTTCTAAGTGGAATAAGGTGCAGGTAGGAATTTCCAAAGACAAACAGAACACAGTAGCAGCAAGACATCCTACCTTGTCACTGTTATCTTAGCTGAAATTACTTATACTGACCCCTATACTCAGAAAGCATTCCCAGAATCGTCCACAGTGTCTAGGATTGGCCCACAAACTGAGGAAAAAAATATATGAGGATTCAGGCCCAGGTCTATTCAGTCAGACAGGCCTAGTGGGCTTTCTAGCTGTTCTACTTTCATTGTTAGTATTTCTATAAGAAAGGCAAAGGAAGCCTCAGCTAGCAAAAATATGTGGGCTGAAGTATACTTGATTTAACTTTTTAAAATTTTATTTTTCAATTTTTATGCCCTTTTTCCTTGCAAACTCACTGCATGACCTCATGTATCATGCAAACTTATGTGGCGTGAACACTGCTCTTAGAGGTAGAGCAATCACAACCACATCCAGCTCTCATCCTTTCCCACAATTCACCTTGTGATATGAATTGACAAACTGAAAGGCTAAGAAGTCTTAATCCAGATTTCATTCTTCTTCTTCACCTTGGCATGTATTGCCAACCAGGTGCCTGCAGCAAAATCTTGCATTATTTTCTATCCAGTTTTGTGCTCTACCCTCCAAAGGAAGTGCAGGCTCTCCAAATCCAGACACAGACCTCTTTCACTTTCTGAATTTTGCTAACCAGCATTATTCTCTTACAACTCTTTTTGCCATGAAGAAAACTTTAAGCTTAGGATGCTGGTAAGTCATTTCTTCTTTCCAAAGCCTGATTATTCCCACAACAACAATTCACCACTACTTTCCTGTAAGTAGGTTTGTGTTCAAGGATACTTAATACTTCAATTTAAAGGGGATGCAACAGCAATAAATTCTTCTTTCCCCATTACAACTGTTCTTCCCAAACAATAATTCTCCCTCTCTGTTTCTATTCTGTAAAAGAAATAATAACTTTTAAAATCTGTTTTTTTCAAGCAGAATTAAGAATATGTGAAGTAAATTAAGATTATATAACTTTGCCATTTTCCTCTACCCATTTGCAGCTATTTTTTCACCAGCTTTTCCTGAAATTCCCATCAGATTCTCCCATTCCAAGCTTTACACGCTGTTTTTCTTTGTAAACATCCTGTGAATACAGACTTTAATTAGTAGACAGTATTCCCTGAGGGTGGATTTTATCAAGAGCCCTCCCAGGCCCTCTGGAGCTCTTCAACTTTAAGTGAAGCTGTGTAATACTGGTAGAATGAAAACAATTTTTTAAAGTTTCACTAATTCCTTTATATACTGCAGAGGAGTATACTCAGGTTAGGGCCAAGCAGAGAGTCATGGAGATTATCTCCCCTTTTTTATGGCACTAAATCACTGGTGAGGGGTTCACCAAGTTCAGCCTCTCTGTCCAGCTTTGATGTGGAAGGGATAGAAATACTTTTGCTTGAAAATGTGAAACACAGGATGTTGAAATTTGGATGCATGCATGCTCAGTGTCTTAAATAGAAAACATACAAAAAGGAAAGGACTTAAGAGTCCTGTAGGGGACCATTCACACCGGAAACTTTAGCTCACCATGCAGTGTTTACTCGTGGTATAAACAGCTATTCCCTAATAAGCAATTTAGAGTTTCACTTCATTCGCTTTAGTATTCAGTGCTGTTTTGTACTTTGTGTTTCACATCTTATCTTTTCACTGTGCAGACCAAATGCAACCCTCTTCAGACTGAAAGACAAAACATGATGCTCGTAAGTAAAGGGCTGAGAAGTTTCTCTGCAGAAAAGCTGCTTGTTTGGTGCTCTGACCTGAGCACAGCATATTGAAATATCACCTCTGTTTCCCTCTCTCAACTGAGAAGCCGCTGCTTGAAGCCTGATAACACTGCAACTCTTTTCTGCACTGCCTTGCCATGATTGTTGCAAGCATGCCATTGGAGGAGCAGGGCTGAGCAACAGCTAAGTAACAAGGCAAAGAACCCTCTAGAGGTAACGCAGGTAGTCAAACAGTTGCACTTTCCGTTCATCAGCACTTCAAGCATTTTTATTATCTTTTTATTTTACTTCTGTAACCTTGCAGATTGTCAGAAGGGAAACACCACTTTTAGGTGAGGATAGCCGACATTCTTCATGCTTTCAAGAAGTGTAATTTTTTTATTCATCTTCCAGGTGGAGCCACTGTTCCTTTTACTACTCCCAACACTTCCTGAGATCGCAAATAAGATAATTCTTCAGTGCGAACAACCTCTGCCCTCCAAGGCAGTACAGGATTTCTTAGATAAACAGCTCTATATACGCTAATGAAGATGTCTACCTGGAAGTAGGGTTATAAAACTCACAACCTCTGCTAGCCACTTTCCTCCACCATTAAAAACAAAACAAAACAAAAAGAAAAGCAAACAAAAAAAACCCCACAAACCAAAAAAGAAAAAAAAAATCAAACAGGTGAAAACATGCCCCCTGGGCTTCAAGAAAAACTTGTGTCAAAAGGGAAAAACTCCATGATATCAATAAACCCTTGCATGCTATTGTGCAGGGAAAGTTAAGTTGTGTTTAATGCGATGGGTGCAAAATAAAGTCTAAAAGATTGCTGAATCCATTTTGGCATGTGCAGATGCAATTGCTCTCAGGTACAGCACAGTGTAATTTCTCTTACTAATCGACTAATTTATGCGTGGCAGAAAACAGTCTATTATACCTTGCACGAACTTTTGCCAGGCCCTGCTCCTACTTTCCCTTCTCTCTCTATCAGATCAGATTTTTCCAGTGTGTCTGGACCCTTGCCAAAAAAAAGGAAGGATGCCGCAGTGGTGGTTCAGACTAACAGAAGGTGGGTTCAGCTCTGTGAATACTTCTAGGATTCCGGAGTATCTAAAGTTACACTTGTGCATTTGGGGCTCCTATCTCAGTGTTCCCACATGTGCTCATCTTAATTTCCACCATCAGAAGACAAGTCAGAGCTGTAACACCCAAAATTTTCACTTTTTCTGGGGTTTCCATCTCTCCTTGTAAAACTTTTTTTTTATCCTGAAGCAGCACAAAATGGTGCTACTGTGGGGAGGGATACAAGGATTTAAACCCCATCCCTTTCTAGGTATGCTCTATTAAAGTTGCAAGCTCCATGGGAAGTCTATTTATAGGTGCCTGTATATTAAGGTTGTTAGCACCCTGTACAGTGTTTCTTTAAAACAAACAAGAGCATCATTTCCCTGCTACTACTCATGGCTGAGTAGTGTAGCAAACTAAATAGCAGATCTTCCAATACTATACTCTTAGTTGAGATAGCAGACACTCCCACTGAAAACATGAAACAGCGGAGTATGTCAAAAAACAGGGAGGAAGGTGGGGGTGGGGCTGTTTATGAGACATATGTGAACCAAATGCCCAGACAAGCCTAGCCCACACAAAAAAAAAGCCTAGCTGCTCGCGTTTTCTCCTAGACTATAAGACATGAAGAGAACCAGGAAAAATTCTCGTCAGATTTTTCTCAGGACAGATGGATGTAACACTATTAAAAATAATTTTTTTATTTTTTTTTTTTTTAAGGAATAGCTGGCTCATTATATGATAGTTGGGATGTCTGGTTATATTACCCCATACTTAGTCTGTTATATACTTTTACAGTTCTTACCATGAAAATGAAAATGAAACCTCTGGGTTTGTTGTTTTGTTGTTTTTTCTTTCTATTTTCAGTATTTAAGAATGCCTTTTCAAAGGCATGAAAGAAATCTCATTCCAAATATAAACTCCCTGCAAATTCACTCCTTTGACGGTTGTTTGCAAGTTTTCCTTTGAGAGGAAAAGATCTTCAGTACCCAGATCAGAACCTCCCCACCCAGTCAGCTTAGTTCTATTTAGGAGTGCGCCCAAGGAATCTGGCTGGCAGGATGACCTGAAGAGGTGGTACTGCTTAGCACCAAGGTTTTAAAAGTAGTTTTGTGAACAGAAGATAAATCAGAGTCACAGAGCAAGAGGACAGTAACATCTGGAAGGGCCTTGCACTGGATGCATTTAGCCCTCAAAGGACAGCTAGGCAATGTACAAAAGAAGAGCTCATGTGCTCAAACATTTTAGGTTTTCAGTTGTATGAGCTGTTCATAGGAAATAGTGCCTTTTTCCACAAACCTGGCCTATGAACATGAGAAGTCTGCTTCAATTGAACCAGAAAAAGAAAGAAGGCAAAAGGAAAGAAAAACAGAACTGAACCAAAACTCAGCAACCATGCTGCAAAGGCTTTTGTTAATTTAGTAGATTGCCTATTTTAGTTTTGGTTTTAATGTGCACAGATAGTTTTCTGGTTTCTATTAAGAAGTAGGAAACCAGTTTCATTGTCAACAAACAGCAACCTCCAACCAGGACATGACAGCATCTTGAAATTAGACTCATTCTTAGTCCAAAAGAAGTTTAGCAGAAGGAAGCAATTTTCTTGCATTTTTATCATTATGGAGGTGGAGTTTTTGCAGTATATTGACAACAAAGTGAACATTTATACTTATTCTACTGGTCTGGAATTTAGATGATGCTTAAATGGTTATTTTTGCTTACACGAGCTCTTGAAATATTGTCTTTGGTGTTTATAGGCCTGATTATCAAAAGAGCCAAGCAGATTTTAAAATCTGGTCACCACATTTTACTTGGAGACAGAAAGAGATTGATTGTGTGACTGAAAACATTTGCTTTTTTTTTTTTTTTTTTAATTGATACCAAACATTCATAATCACTAGGCACTGTACCTCAGAACTTTGGCATCAAGCTGCTGACCTCTCCACCTTTTGAAATAAGGAACGAATCTGTTGGCTTCTAACTTTATGTCAAGAGTCTTTAGAAAGGAAGAATTTGTATGTGTTGTTCACCTATATGGTATTTATGTCAATTGAAACTCCTAAAATTTGGACACATGCCCTTAGGGCAACCAAAACTGAGAACCATGTGTATAGACAAGTGGATCACAGCCAACCGCCCTCTCTGTGAGAAGCCCTGGATACCAAAATCCCATTGAGTCCTCATGTAGGACTGCCTTTAGGTAGCTGCATGTGCTTTAAAAAATACTTTTAAAAAACACTCAGTGAGCAAAGATTGTTCCATAGCCACTCCACTTTTCTTCAGCTTTCACACACATACATGAATATATAGCATCACTAAGCCCTACATGTTTTCATTTTGCAGCACAGTGTACTCTTTCTCCATTTCACCAGAACAGGTAGAAGAAATCTGTTTTAACATCAACAAGCAAATTTCCCCCCTCTCCTCAGGTAGTGGTGAGGTCACTGAATTGCATCCTCAGGAAATAACTCATGACAGCACTGTTGAAATGTCTGGACTGACCTTGGAGTGGTCCTGGAGGCAACTTTGTTTATAAGAGGGGACAACAGTACCTGGAGACTATAGCATCATGTTGCAGCAACAAATTCTTCTGGCAAGCCATCAGCTTCTGACTGAGACTAACGCTAGGGCTGTGAGACAATAGCTGAACTAGAGAATAAATATACTTTACTTACATGTTCCCATGTGGTAAGAAGAAACCAGTTTTCCCAAGAGCACAGAATATCATTCAGCTCCATCCTCCAATGACTCCTGAAAGCTCGAAGTTCATCTGATATGAAGCATTTGTGATTAAAAGCAGGATGAGCTGAGATCATCCTCAGGTCCAAATACTGCTAAGCTAGAAAATATGGTTACACAGGGAAGCTATCCTTTATTGATTGTACAAGGCAGCCTAGGGATTGATTCTGGGTAAAATAGCATGGAATTTAGACCTCACAAACATTGCAAAAACAGCAGCGAAGAAAAAAAAAAAAGAATGCTTTCTTAGTGGAATGTCATTATTACAATAGACATATTAGATCCTACCTGGGCTAAAATGACTGTGGCATTACAGAAATGACTAGGTAAGGGCAATAGTGATTACAGAGCAAGTGAGCCTGCTGATAGCATAGATAATTAGGGCCTAAAACTAAAGAAGTAGATTAACAGTAGACTTTGTCTTCTATTTCATAGCCTTCACTATGATTGCAGCAGGAGAAAGACAGAGGTTGGCCAACCACAGCACAAAAATTTGCCCTTTTTTTATAAGAAAATATGCCACATTCATTCCCATAAATGAACTTAATTCACTGCATTTTTGTACATTACAGAATCAATAGGTTTTACCAGTCACAGAGAAATGGTTGGGTGATAAAGAACTGTTATTATACTGATGTACCACTTGTTTGCCCCTGCAATAGCAAAGATTATTTTCAACATAAAGGCTGCTGACAACACTTTGCATTAGCTGCTGGGATCCTTGCGAGTCTCATCCTAATATAAACTAGCAGCTCTTCTTGAGAAAGGTTTGCTGCTTAAGAGCTATTTTTATTGAAAAAGTATGGCAAATGACACACACATTCATGGGAATACAATATACCCCCATCATAATTCATTAGGGTCAATTACCATTCTTGACATAAAACACGCATGTTATCATCACTATGATCTTGAAATGTATGCTAACTCATGGGAACACAGTAAATCATTTCTTAAAGAAATAATACAGCATATTGTTTGTATGGTACAAACCTTTTAATAGAATTATCATCTAGTCCGTCTGTATTTTAGCTCAGTGTTTGTGTTACTCCGTAATCCTGGAGTGTGACATTCTGTGTCATGTATTAAATATTTACTTTTGACTTATTGGGCTCTCAATCTAATATAAAACACCTTTTGGGTCCACTTATCCTCTAATATAGAACTGTATTATTTGCTAGGGAAAAGCGTTCTGTATTCCCAGGGGGATCTTAACAGCTGCCTGGCTTAAATCCAAAATCAAAATGAACAAGAAATAAAAAGATCTTTTTTTTTCAATGACCATTTTATTTCTGAGGGGGCTAATACCACAGAGGGCATTATCTAGTGTGGCAAACAATCATCTTGTATTGAGTTACACACAAAATCTCAGCTGCATGACTCACTGTTCTTTACATTATTCAAGAAAGTGACAACTTTCTTTGACACCTAAATCACTAATTTTTCATTTCACATCTAAATCTCTAATTTTCCCAGACCACCTCAGCATCAAGAAACCTTCATTCCAAGCTATTTCAAAGCTGTCAAGGAATAATCTGACTCAATATTTGAAAATCATTTCAACAAATAATGGAGAAGCCTTTATTTTAAGACAAACTTTTCCCTCATGATTTTTCACACCTCACAAGCATAGCAGATAGACTGGCACTGCATCTGCAGATGCAGGGATATCAGAGCATGTTTCTATGAATATTAGAGTGCTTGTTTCAGTAGCTGGGGAACCAGCTGAACACACTTACATACACATTGGTAAATGACTAGCAGAATTGATTACTTAGTCCTGCCAAGCACTTAAAAAAATCATGACTGAAGATTTTGAACCAGGCATTTGAATGAACCTGCAACTTCAACAAAAACTGAAGAGATGACAAAGAAAAGTTGTGGGGTGTCTTCTCCAAACTTTTTCTTCCATGTCTTGCTCTGTCTTTTCAGCACAATGTAACGGTTGAACAAAATTTATGAAAAGCACACAAAATAATTCTAACTTACAAGACTACTGCCATTGTATACATTCGTCTGTTGTCCACAAGAAAGAGGATAACCTCTTCTATAATTCATAAGAATGGAAGAGCAGCATGCTAGGTGAAATGTCAATCCAGTTCAGTGTCTTGTGTTTGTGAGCGGCCAAGCAATATATCTGCTATGTGGAACTTCCCATTCCTTCCTGATACCCTTACAAGCACACTGCAGTGATCTCCTTTCACATTAAGGAGTCCTCAGCCATTTTACAGGAACTCTTTTTCCCATTGACCACCTTATCTTGAAACCTTTATAACTCTTTCATTATTATCTTTCTTGAGGTGACAAGACCAGGATCATACAACCTATGTGAGATGCTGTCACATCTTGAATTTTTACATAGAAGTGACTTTGATTATGCTTTCCATTCATTCCTTTAAAAATGTTAACCTTTTGTTTTTCTGTTACTGAGTAATGAGTTGAAGTTTCTGAGGGACTAACAGCCAAATGGTTTTTGGAGTGATAAAAGCTATTTTGACATCTTTGATTCCATTTACATAATTTTATATTTATTTAGATTTTTTTTTGTTTATATGATATTTTTAATTTTTCAATTTGTTGTTTTTCACATTTGCATTTTTCTTCTTCCGCCTTACTGAAGGCCTTCTGCCACATCTTTGCAAGACTGTCATCACAGTGTATGCTCAGTCTTCCTAAATCTTTCATGAACCTTTACCTGTGCATACACTTCCCACAGATCCCTGTGGCAAACACAGGTAACCTGCAATAGAAAACTGATTGTTATTTTGTAGTATATTTCTTTGTTTCCACATCAGATGATGATCTTTTTAAGGACACTTCCTCTTTTACCATGTCAGCTTGCTTCTTTACAAGCCTTTGGTGCAAAGGTTTCATCGTTTGGAAACCCAGACAAACTATAACAACTGGATATTCCTTCACCTTCCTGCTTGGTAATTCCTGCAATATCAGCTAGGACAATCTTTTGTTGTCAAGATCATTAATTCCTTCAAAGAACTCTATGGGTTTTGTGAGGAATGGTCTCTTTACACTAGCACTGCCAAGTGTCCCTTGATCGAACTACATTATTAATTTTCTAACAATTCTGCTACTTAGTATAGTCAGCCTGCCTGGTATGAACATCAAGCTCAGACAATTTCCACCAGCATGTTAGACAGCATGTTAATTGTTCATTCATTTCATTCTTCAGCTTGTTTAGAACCCTGGGGTAAATACTACCAGGGCCTGACGACATCTGACAGTTTATTTTGTCCAGCTTGTTGTATAATGTGTTCTGCTGACCCTTCTTTTTCAGATATATCACCCGGTGCTTCTCCAATAAAGATTATGGAATGAAAACTTTCCTAAATTTACCCATGGTGCACACAGGGATAAAATAAAAAAAAAAAAAAAAAAAAAAAATATGCATATAGTCTCATCTCTGTTTCTTTATTTCAATAGATGAGACCCTAAAGATCATCTGGCAGGTTTCCTGCTACTGATGTGTTTGAAAAAAGATTTATTGTTAGCTTGTGTGCATTTTCCAAGTGTTTTCTAAAACCGTTATCCATTTTGAACTGCCTCACTGTTTTGATATTTTACATACCACAGTATGTGGAGGGCTGTTTTTTGTTGGGTTTTTTTTTTTTTTCTGTTTTGTTCGGTTGATTGTTGGTTTGGGTTTTTTTCATTTGATCACAGTTTGATCCTCTCAAGGTCATTCTCTTTTATATGGCAGCCTGCTGTATAGGTTTCTTTACCTTCTACCAAAATTTTTTTAATAGGCAACATCTCCTGCAAGCTATTAGTGTTATATCTTGAACATTTCTCTATCATATGCAAATATTTCTCCCAGTAAGTGTTCCTTTCAATTTAAGAAAGCTTCCTCATTTACAAGCTTTTCCCCTTTTTATAACTAAGCATTATAGTAATTAATTTCTTGTTCTCATGTGTGCTATATCTATACACATACCACATAATATCATAGCTCTGACACATTCCATGCAACATGCCAGCACCTACAGTAAGCATTCGGAGCAATGTAGAGATATTTCATCTACTCCAGCCGGTGAGCCGGCTTCAATTGGAGCTCAGCTCAGATGCCTCTATACAAATGCCCATAGCATGGGGAACAAACAAGAGGAATTAGAGATGAGTGCACATTTATGGGGGTACGATAGCATAGGCATCACAGAAATATAGTGGGATGGCTCCTATGGCTGCAGTGTTGGAATGGAAGGTTACAGGCTCTTTAGGAAAGACAGGACTGGTAGGTGGGGAGTTGCTATTTATGTTAGGGATAGGCTGGAGAGTATGGAACTCTGCCTGGGTACAGGTGAGCAGTCAACAGAGACTTTGTGGATCAGGGTTAAAGGGAGAAAACAGCGATGGGAGACATTATTGTTGGGATCTGTTACAGACCATCTGACCAAGAGGACTCTGTGGATGAAGCACTCTATAGACAGATAGGAGTAGGCTCACAGGCTCCTGTTCTCATGGGGGACTTCAACCACCCTGATATCTGTTGGAGGGATGGCACGGCCTGGCACAAGCAATCCAGGAAGTTCCTCGATTGTGTGGAAGACAGCTTCCTTCTGCAAGTAAAAGAGGAGCCGAAAAGGAGGGGAGCCGTGCTTGACCTTGTGCTTACCAACAGGGAGAGGCTGTTGGAAATGTGATGCTCCAGGACAGCCTTGATTGCAGCTATCATGAGATGGTCAAATTCAAGGTCCTCAGGACAGTGAGAAGAGTGTGCAGCATGCTCACTCCCCTGGACTGCAAGAGAGCGGATTTTGGCCTCTTCAGAAACCATCTCAGTAAGGTTCCATGGGATATTGCCCTAGAGGGCAGGGGGGCCCAAGACTGTGGGTTGATATTCAAGGATCACCTGCTGCATGCTCAGGAGCGATACATCCCTACTAGAAGGAAGTGTGGCAGGAGGGCCAGGAGACCTCCTTGGATGGATAAGAAGCTGCTGAGGAAAATTAGAAGGAAAAAAGAGACTTATAAAAAGTGTAAACAAGGACAGGTGGCCTGGGAAGAATACAGGGATGTTTTCTGGAAAGCTAGGGATCAGGTTAGGAAGACTAAGGCCCACTTAGAATTAAACTTGGCTAGGGATGTTAAGAACAACAGGAAGGGATTCTATAGGTACATTGCAAATAAAAGACAGACTAGGGACAAAGTAGTCCCTCTCCAGAAGCTATCAGGAGAACTGGCTACCCAGGATTTGGAGAAGGCTGAGGTTCTTAATGACTTCTTTGCTTCAGTCTTTACCGGCAAATGCTCTGACCACACCAGCCAAGACTTGGAAGGCAGACACAGGGACTGTGAGAATGAAGACCCTGGGCCCACTGTAGGAGAGGAACTGGCTCAAGACCACCTTAAGAACCTGAATGTACAGAAGTCCATGGGACTGGATGAAATCCATCCACGGGTCCTGAAGGAGCTGCAAATGAAGTTGCTAAGCCACTGTCCATCATATTTGAAAAATCC
>JANRGW010047042.1:0-38184 GCA_024733675.1 Psilopsiagon aymara
CCAGGAGCAGAGGGAAGAAAAAAGGGGAAGTGAGTGAACAAACTGCGTGGCTGATTTATGGCTTAAACCACGACAGTGGTACTATGAAAAAGTTACTGGATGTATTTTGACCTGAAAATACTTTGACATTTGTTTTCCTCCAGTTTCATGCCACATCTCCCAGCCACCATAATGGATCAAAGACTATGGAGAGTGGCCTTACAATGACATATGTCAGTTCATGTGAGGTACATCAGGTCCCGTGGATTTATTTATGTACGTTTTACTTATGTATTCTCTACCCTGACCCTTTTCTACCCAAGGGTACACCTTCCCTCCTCCCACCTTTCCCACTCGTCTCCAGGACATGGCATTCCTGAAGGCTGGTCTT
This sequence comes from Psilopsiagon aymara, assembly GCA_024733675.1. NCBI lineage: Eukaryota > Metazoa > Chordata > Aves > Psittaciformes > Psittacidae > Psilopsiagon > Psilopsiagon aymara. The sequence goes on from JANRGW010047042.1 coordinate 371, forward strand.
GCTGGAAGGGACTGAGGCAAAGAAGTCATTCATTTCCTTAGCCTTTTCCATGTCTTCTGTAACCAGGTCCACTATCCCATTAAGAATTTGGCCCACATTTTCCCTAGTGTTCCTTATGTCTCCTATTGTACTGCTAGAAGTCCTTCTTGTCCTTGGTGTATCTGTCCAGATCAATTCCATTTGGGCTTTAGCTTTCCTAACCTCACCTCTGGATACTTTCACAGTGTTTCTCTGTTCATCTCAAGTTATTTCTCCTTGTTTCTATTCTTGGTATGCCTCCTTATTGTGTATGAGTATGTCTAGGAGCAACTTGTTAATCCATGCAAGCCTACTGACATTTCTGCCTGACTTCCACTTTGTTGGGATGAACTGCTCTCGAGCTTGGAGAAAGTGATCCTTAAATATTAACCAGCTTTCTTGGGCCTCCCTTCCTTCCAGTGTCTTATTCCATGGAGTCTTTCAAGAAGATCTTTGAAGAGGCCAAAGACTGACCTCCACTATCTTCAGCCAAGACTGCCTTTGATCTTCACATCCCCACTGAACCTATTGTTGGTGGTATAAGGCCCAGCACAGCACCTCTTCTCATTGGCTCTTCTATGACTTGGAGCAGGAAGTTATCACCAATGCATAAACCTGGATTGCTTATGTCCCTCTATTCTCCAGTGAATATTAGTGTAGCTTAAATCCCTCACAAGGATGAGAGCCTGTAAATGTGAAGTTTTTCCTATCTGCTCCGTAAAACTGCAAGAATAGTCCATATGATCTAGGGATGTTCCATACAATTTAGAGAATTTCCCTAGCTTACATTTTCTCCATTCCTTTTAGCTCCTTCTTTTGTGCTCACATGCACTAAAACTGTCATGGCTGTTTTAAAATTTATCCCTGCCATTGGAAGTGTGAGGACACAGGAAAGGGGACAACTGTGGCTTTGTGTAAGAAGAGACATACAAATAGTGTTCTATGTAAACACAAAAGATTTTTTCAATAATTCTACTAATACATTCATATGTATATAGCTACAAAAAAAAATTGCAGTTATACTTCGTGTAAAAAGGAACTTCCTGAGAGAAAATCTTTCTTGGTTAGTACATTTTCTGGATTGTGTATCTTTTAGTCTCTGTGACAATGTCTCATTAGTTTTCCCTTCTTATGACTGTCTAATAGAATTAGCTGCTTTCCGGCATTGTTTACAGATCTCAGATTAGGCCATTCCCCTCATTGTTCCAAACACTATGCAGAATATAAATAAAATCCTTGAAACTTCCAAAAGAGGTCTAACAAGTAAAACTGAGTATTATTCCAAAAGAATTAAATGTTCAAATGTATTAAAGATTCCCCTCAACTTCTCATTGCTGTATTTCCATACAGCGAAATATAGCATTCTTAAGAGAACTGTCATACCAGAATAGGAAATTGTTCATATTTAGACCTGGTTTGTGTCTCTACCATGACTTCCTGAAATGAGAGGTTTGTGAAACAAGACAATTAGATAATGAATGCTTATTGTCATTATTACTTGACCAAAATATTTCAGACATGAGCCAAAACTGGCAATTTAGGTAGAATAAATGCTTATCTATATTATTACTAGTAATAACAAATACACATGTTTATGGGTTTATGTACAATACTAGTTGATTAAAATTTCACAAGTTTATTGAGCTGCCAGTCTGGAAGACCTTGACACTGCCACAAATATGCACAGTAGTGATTAGACAATTAAATCAACTTATGTTTTAGCAATTAAACCTTATCTATGTGGTTCTAGCTACAATCATTAGACTTAATAATGTGGTTTTAACTCCCTAAGTTGTCCATTAACATCTTCAATAGCAAATAGATGGCTTAGAATGAGTGATACCAAAAAAAAGCCCCAAATTAATTAGAAGCAACACAAGGTTTTAAGTACTCAGAGTGTCAGTCTTTGGAATAACTTTCTGTACTCTCATGCAACAATCATTTCTCAAAAATGCAGCATCTAGAGGTCTTGGCTGTTTTCTGTTCCTGAAAAATGGCCTCTTAAATAAAAAATGGTGAGCAGTATCAAATTGTATGAAAAAACACGTCTTCCCCTACATGAAACACTTTCAAAACAATTTGGTATTATACAAATACTATAGGAAGTGTTTGTGTTCAGGAAAAGACAAAAATCTTTCAAATATTACTCAAATTGCATGTTAATGGGTGTCTCATCTGCATCACCACATCATAAGTATTCCCTGTAGAAAGGCCCAGGTTTCATGGATCATGAGCTTTACAGAACAATTGGCTAATATCTGTTATGACCATACCAGCAACCCCAGCTAGAGAGCCTATGGGCTGATTAAAATCTAAAAAAATGAGGGCATTTGTTCAGCCAAGATACTCAGCTATAAGCAGATCTGTCAATTGCACTGAGCAACTATACCAAGCCTCAGCACAAATGGCAGGTAGACCAAAGCAGAGATCCATAAGACATAGGAGGTCTTTCTTTATTTTTAAAATTTCTGAACAATAAATGTGAGATGAATGACAGTGATGATGGCAAACACGCTTAACACTTTTTGTGCAGTGTGCAGTGTGTGTGGAATAAGAAGGCAGGTAATATCCAGCCACATCCTGTGTTCGGAGAGACACAAGCCAGAGCTTCTCCTTCACCTCTGTTTGGCTGATTTGCTTCCAACACTAGGAAGGAATTGAACTAGAATTATATGTCCTACATCTGTGCACTGGGTTACTGAATACGTCAGCTGCATACTCTCCAGCTCTGCTTCGCTTAAAGCACTGTCTGGCAGTGGTGTTCTCAAAATTATGAGATCTCTGTGCTCCTACAGAGGAGCCTGTGTGGATGTGAATAGAAAAACGAGTCTCCAGCCTCTGGAACACATTAGCTGTCCTAGTAGAGCTACTTTCAAAAGGCACCATCCAAACAACACTGAAAATAACTCCAGGTGCTTTCACTGGTGAAGTCATGTATGCCTGAAAGTCTTATACTATTACATGGCTTTAAGGAACTTGAGAAAGATTTTGTGGACTTTTGCTGTAAGGTTGCCAAAAATATAAAGACCAAATTCCAGGACTTAGGCAAAGTTTACCATTCCTACATGCTAAGTCAAGATCCAAAGAGCCAGATATGACCCACTATGCAGAAGGTGCCTCTCCACAGAAATTTTGCTATTCAGCTGAAAATTCCTTAAAAATCTGGTATTCGGCCTCTGCGGAGTTCCTTCTGTGGTTCCTGGCTGTCCATATGGACTGAACTGTGAAGGAATGACACTTTTTGATACGTTGCTTTCCACGCTGGCAGCCACACCTGGTAATGGTAATGGTATTGTTTCCCCTGGCTTTAAAATGCTAAGTCCAGAACTGAAGACTGGTGGTTCAAGCAGTAATCCAAGGCTTCTTAAGGCATACTTTTAGATGATGTTGTCATAAGGTCATTGAAATAAATATATTTCTGTCACTGAGCAGTGACTGAAGAATTGTAGCTAACGTATTATCACTTAAACTTTATAACACCTCCTCAAAACAGATGAATAATTTTACATTCATTTTTCCATGATGCAAGCCTATGTATAAGTAACTTGCAATTAGCTTATAGAAGAGTAGGAGGCAAGGTGGCTGCTGTTCAGGTTGGCTGATTTCTGACAGATAAGGTCAATTGCAGGAGACCTCTGTCAAACCTTTATTGGTTTAAAATCAAAGCATATTTGAATAATACCACCATGAATCCTCAGAATACAAATTAGTGCCATTATTAAAATCAGCCATATAGCAGAAATTGCTAATAATATAAAATAAAGTTTGTTTCTTCTTTTGATTTCCAAATTTTTCACTTTCGGGTAAAAGGAATATGATGGTGCAGTAAAAAAATTCAGGCGGTGTGAGGAGAAGCAGCTAGCCAGACACATTGAAACACAGAACAGTAACAGGCATTTATATTTAATCAATCCTATTGAGCCAAGAACAATATTTTAGAGAATATCTCCATTGTTCTGTGACAGAGGTGTTAACCGGGTGAATGGGCTCGGTCAGTGATGAGATGAAATGTAAATTGCTGTTAATGCTCTGCTACCAGCTGAACAACTAAAAGAAAGAACTCTGATGAAATGGGTATGGTTACCCAGCTGAAAAACACTCTGGTCTTGCTGTTGCAGACTACTGATATATTTGCACCAATTCGCCAGGCAGAAAAAAATTGCTGAAAAAATGGCAGTGATACTGTTCCTTCAACACCAAGAAAATGGGAACTTATCTTCCCTGTTGTGAGAGGTAGTGGGTGAATATGGAGTACATCTGTAGTTTGCCATTTCAAACTCTACAATATAAGTACAGAAATAAATAACTCCAGTAACTAGAGGGATGGAGAGCCCACAGGTCTCCTTTCATCATAGACTGCAAATAAAAATATCCTGCCAAGGAACAGAACAGAAAATTTCAGTAAAACTAACCACACAGACACATGACTTCCTAGGGTTCTTGTGTCTTATCAGAGAGGTATTAGTCCCAATCTCCAACATTTTGCTATCCATGTCCCATCTTCTGGGATATGGCCTCTCCAGTCGTCCAGTTGATCTGCTCCATGAACTGTCAATGGACACAAATAATGCGGCAGTGGCCCTATCTAAAGGTTTTAAAACTCGTCTGGCTTATTCTCCCTGAATTTGACTAGGAAACAATCAAAGAAGTACATCAGCTGTCAAATTTGAGGTGATGGTCACCTATTCACTGTCAGGTACAATCAACAAGCGACGGCTGGGGCTGATAAACTTCTTTCATGGAGTAGTTGGCGCCAAAAAAGATGCACAGGTACAGCTTCATTATAAATGTATCAAATTAAAAAACATAAAATTACATCAAAACCTTTATAAGGAAAAATTGTGTGTGTGTGTGTGTGTGTTCACTTTATAAATTAGCCCAAGTAGAAGAAATATTGGAATCAGACAAAATCTCATGTCTGAAATCCTAATCAGATATTTCCTGAAAACTGAAAAGAGATCTTCTTGGAAGCAGGTAACCTCAGCATCAACTAAGGGGTAAAAGATTTCACTACCTATGATTCACTTCAGTTTTGGTCAATATAAACAGCTTATCTGCAGACAAGATCTTGGAACTTGATGGTATAGATATATTCCAGTACTGCATTTTTTAGGATATTAGAATAACTGAAAGTGTTTCATCTCCCTTAACTGAATAAAGGTAGGCAATATCTTGGATTTATTTATTCTTAAATATTTAGAACATGCAGCCACTCAAATCATAAAGTAATGAAGCTATGTTATTGTCTGCTATGTCTCATATACAAACAGCAATATACAACTCTGTACAGACGAAAAATGATTGATTAGGGATGTGATTGTTATCAAGAGGAAGTGGGGGTTAAACTCAAACTCAGGATCTGAACCTTATCAAATTTAGGGTTAAAAAAATGGAACACAAAAGCAGCTGAAAGGATTAGATCCATTGCCCATCTAGTGCAATATTTCTGTAACTTTAATTTTGCATCTTGGATTATGGCTGTCTCAGACTTCTGAGGATGTGTGTACTAATGCGGAAGGCAGACTACACACAACACAGGAAAGAAAAACAGTCTGAAAGTAGCTTAGTAGCACCTATATACGGTAATTTGCAGTTTTTTAAAAGTAGACTTCATGTTGCACAGTATCTCTGTCAGTCAGCTAACATCATTCAGGTTTGCTGAACACAGGCAGTTTTCCTCTAAGAATTTGCTATACAGCAATAAGCAGTTTTCTAAAATGAATTTTACTAATGAATGTAAGCACAAAATTTCAAAACAGACCTCAAATGCTCAAATATGTATAATATGAGTGTAGATATTCTGTCCAGAGCCATCAGGAATGTTCTATCAATGTTATACACAAGCAAAAGTCTCTGTTAACAGGGTAATAATGGTATAAAATTTGTACTGCAGAAGGCACAGATTGCACTATGCATGCAAGGTACTATAGACCACACTTTCAAAATAATATCTGCTATAAAGCATGAGAAACGCAGCGCTTGAATATAGCTCATTTCATATATGAAGACAGGATGAGAAAGTTGGGGCTGTTCAGCCTGGAGAAGAGAAGGCTGTATGGAGACCTCACAGCAGCCTTCCAGGATCTGAAGGGGGCCTATAGGGATGCTGGGCAGGGGCTCTTCATTAGGGACTGTAGTGAGAGGACAAGGAGTAACAGGATCAAACTTAAACAGGAGAAGTTTAGATTGGATATGAGGAAGAAATTCTTTCCTGTAGGGGTGGTGAGGCACTGGAATGGGTTGCCCAGGGAAGCTGTGAATGCTCCATCGCTGGCGGTGTTCAAGACCAGGTTGGACATAGCCTTGGGTGATATGGTTTAGTGTGAGGTGTCCCTGCCCATGGCAGGGGGGTTTGGAGTAGATGATCTTAAGGTCCTTTCCAACCCTAACTATTCTATGATTCTATGAATATATCAATAATATCCACATATATATACACACTGCATATGCATGCAATAGAGAACGGATTAAACATGACTAACACATTCTGTTATTGTGGGGTCCTGTATATACCTGGCTTTCTTCACTCCTTTCTCCTGAAGTAACTTCATTATGACAGGTCACCAACTAAGTAGATTAATAGCAAATCTGGATATCTCTTGTCTCATTACCTGAAACTCTTTTATCTAAATGGAAACTAAAATTCAATTAAACAAAAGGTTTACAAAACAGAACAAAACAAAAGGAAGATGTTCTTTTCACAATGATTTACGCCTCAGAACAAATACAACCCTGAGACTACTTCTTGCTGTGCCCACAGCTCTTTAAAGAGACAGAAGAATAAATCTGCCAATCTAATAGTCCATTCTGTGACAAGCATTCATGGAAAGTTGTTGCATTAGACAGGATTTCACAGCAGTTTCCAATTTCTGCTTCATGTAGCTGTTTAATATGGAGGATTTTTTTTTCCTTATTTCTGGTTCATTATTGCATACAATCCAGAAGTTATATTTTAAAATAAAATACTTTACTGGAAACATTTAATAGAATTCTATTTTTTTGTACAAATGGAAAAGAGTCCGAATGAAACGAATGCATACTCTATTAAAAATAAAGCCAACATTATTTTTGTCTGTCATAACACTTTATGAAGAAGAGAAGAAAGGAAGTTTGAGAATATTAATCTGTTGCTGTACTTTACTTGTACTTCATAGTATTTAGTCACTCTAGTAGCAGGATGATGGTTTTATTTTTCTGCTAACAAGAATAGATAAGATTTGATTATTCTCATTCGGATACAGACTTATTGTAAAGGTACTGGGTTAAAGAAAGCCTACCTACCCCAATGAATGCAACTTGCAAACTGATAGCAGCGGATGAAGAGAAAGCTGAGGTATTCAACATTTTTCTTTGCTGCAGTTTTCACTAGCAAACTTTCTTCCTACATCTCTTGGATGAACTGCAAGTCAGGGACTGGGGAAGCAAAGTCCCTCCCACTGTAAGAGAAGACCATGTTCAAGGTTCATGACCACCTGAAGAAACTGAACATAGAATCACACAATCACAGAATCATAGAATCATTGAATAATTATGGTTGGAAAGGACCTTAAGATCAACTATTCCCAATCCCCCTGCCATGGGCAGGGACACCTCACACTAAAACATGCCACCCAAGGCTCTGTCCAACCCGGCCTTCTGACCCAAACTATTCTATGATTTTATGACTAAAACTACTCAACAGTTTTCTGGTTTAGGAAAAGTTTACACACCAAAGCAGAAAGGTAACTATTGCTAGGTGATATGACTAATTTTTCAGCATATATATTCACCACCAATATGCTTTCTCTATTCTCTTCACAAAATCCTACCACAAAATACCCCATAATTCGAAACCCCTGAGTTACCTGCTTGAGATCACAGTTTTCTCCACCTTTCCTGGTCCCCTAGATTGGCACAAAAAATGTGCATCTGTTTCTTCAGTAAATTTTGAAATCAGAAAAAAATGTTTCGCATTATATCTCACCATTTTCAGTGTTCCAACCCAAATTCATAAAATTCTATCATAAAATTCCAGCCCATTAATAACAAGAATGACTGACCTTTGAAATGAATCCATCATGAGATACAAATATAGGACATCAGAGCTATTGCTGTTTATTATTCATCCATTTCACCCCACTAAGTGTACTGAGATAGCATGAATTAATAATCTATGCTGAATATGAAACCTCTGAGAACACTTACATCACAATAGTTTCATATTGCGTTATATGCCATTAGAGTCAACATAATGATAATATTCACTTTGTAATAGAAATAATTTTAATAGAAAGAGCACTAAAACAACACAATGCATGAAGAAAGAGTTATTTTGTATACATTTTTGTATTTGTTGAAGTATCAGCTGGAAGGTAAGCTATGAATATTCAGAAACCTGTAGGTAACAGCAGTAGCATGAGTGCTTGCCTACATTATAAAATCTAGCCAAACAACATGGCAGGATGAGAAGATGGCTGCAAATATGACTCATGATCTTAAGCCTCTTCACTACTGAAAGGTTTATTTCCATTCTGATTAATGACTGTCTTACTCTCTTCTATCTTACCTTGCTTTCTTATATCTTACCTTTTCCTTCAGTTTCTTCTCTGCAAGACTTGAAAAAAACCAGCATCAATTTCATTCTTATTAAGCTGCTTATTAATTCTTATTAAGTTCTAGGACTTGTAACTAATTGCTGAATCAAGAAGGATAATAAGAACTTGTGGTTGGACCTTGCGGCCCTTGCAGGTGCATCTTGTGGTTGCCAACCAACGATCCCCAGAAAGCCTTGCAGGGTGGAGGTGGCTGCTGACTAAAAGGGCATAGAACTTATTACAGGGCATAGATGGAAAAGCCTAGCCTTGAAGTCCAATGAAACTTATACTGTGCTGGTTGTTGTAGGTAAGCATAAATCATCAACCAATACATGTCAGATCTTTGTAGATGCAGAAGATGGTAAAAATTACACTGACAGTTTTCTGCTACGTGATAACTTTATCCCTACCAGATCCAGCAGTTGGATAAAAGGTTACTGAGGGCACTGCGGTTACAGTTTACTGCAACTTCTGTCAAGCTGGCTCTAAAAACAGCTTTAAGAGAAACAGCCACTTATCTCTGTCTTTTGTGGGGCAAAGAACAATAAATATCTGGCTGCTTAAGTGTTTTATGTTGTGCTCAGTGTGTGAATGTGTGCACTTATGCCTTCAGATAAATATTGTCAGCTTGGTGCTATAAAGCACAGAGCAAATGCTATATTAGAAGGCCCTCAACACCTCATGCTGAGCATGTCCAGGTGTTATTTCTCTCTTCTGCCCTCAGAACAAAGGCCTCTAAAGCAGGTAGACTGAAATGACAAATGGGTTAGTTAGGACTTCTGGCAGCACATACCCACATGCCTCCCTGTTGTGGCTTAAGCCCTGCTGGCAACTCAGCCACACAGCCCTCGCTCATTCCCTCCCCTTACTCCCCCACAGCTCCTGAAGGGATGGGAAGGAGAATAGAAAGAATGCAACTCCTGCAAGTTGAGATAAGAACAGTCCAGTAACTGAGCTATAACACAAACCGCTACTGCAACCACCAATAATATTGATGATAAGGGAAATAACAAGGGAAGAGGTTACAACTGCTCACCATCTGCCGACCAATATCCAGACGACCGAGCAGGGATCTAGCTCTTCTGGGTAACTGCTCCCAGTTTATATGGGGGGCACGACGTGCTGTAGTATGGAACACCTCTTCAGCTAGCTTGGGTCAGGTGTCCTGTGTCTGCTTCCTCCAGGCTTCCCCTCCTCCCTGGCAGAGCATGAGACTCAGAATGTCCTTGGTCAAACTTAACATTACTGAGCAGTAACTAAAACCATCGGTGTTATCAGCGCTGTTCCCAGGCCGAAAGTCAAAACTACAGTGCTGCACCATATACTAAGAAGGAGAAAAAATGACTGCTACTGCTGAACCCAGGACACTCCTTTCCCAATTGAAAGAAAATGTTTATAATTTAAATTCATTAGGTAATTCTCATGGACTTTGTAACACAGGCTGTATAAATATACTGAAATACATATAATAAATGATCCTGACACACAAAATATTCTGGAAATATTAAAAATACTGTTTTCTGAGTTACTTTGTACACATTTCCAAAGCCATGGATTCAGAACTAAAGCTGCTATATTTGGCTCTCACAATGTAAAAAAAGTTTTGTTTATAAAATAAACAGTACTCTCACTTCTACATGCTGGGCACTGGGAGTATGGGTAAGTAGGACCTAAGCTTGGAAGTGTGGATGCAGTTTCTTCCTCTTAGCGCAGATACATCAATACCTTTAAGCATTGGTGCTGTAGTATAGAGCTGTTACTATTCATTTTCTGAAAGGCACTCATCTCTATTCTCGTTTACTGACAAACAAAATACAGTCGAAATAAATTCAAGAAAAAACCCTAACTTTGCTAAAATCCAACAGGATTGCTTTTTTCATTTTAAGATATGCCATTACACTAATCTGTTTTACAGCAACATTTAGAAGCTACACCCAAGATCAGAATGTAGGATGATTTTTACACACTGATTTTTAATTATGATTTATTGCAACAGTAATTTAAGTTCATTAGAGCATCAATTTCTTAATGGCTAAATATATTTGACATACATAGATGTTGGTATGGAAGACAAAAAAAAGAGCCAAAGCAAAAAGTTCTTCTTCCCTCCTGGGTAAAATAAAATCTATTTTAATAATACATTTTACAGGTAAAGGAGTGAAAGTTATAATTGTGTCTATCAGACACATACTTACATTACATTGCCTGGCTTCAGCTGGTTCAAATTAGTTAGCAGTAGCAGATGGAAATCACCCTGAGGTTAATATCTCTTCTCCTCTGAACTGCCAACTTCCAGCAGGTTTTTTTTTTACCCTTTTTTTGCTATGCTACCGCTTGCAAATTCATGCTTTAAGCTTTTTCTTTTCTTTTTTTTTTTTTTTTTTTTGCTGTTGCTGTTTATATTCTTCTTTATACATCAAGGGTATCCAATGCCTTTTATTCATTATATTCATTATAACAATGGTGGTATGCTTGATCTCATAAGTCTGCTGTTTGATTACACTTGCAAGCATCTGCTATCAATTTTGCATTTCTCTCAGCAAGTATTCTGAACATATCTGCCTGCTCTTTGCAGTTCATCCTTCATATATTATTTTGATTTTCACTATAGCATTACCAAGAATCACATGACAGTTATTTTTATGCAAAATGTTGACTGCTTAATCTGCTGTGTAAGATATTAAATGTGCGCTTAAGGCATTGAATATGTGTTCTTATGCTACATAAGTATGTAAAGCTTTATGAGTGGCTGATGGTATTGTACAACAAGGAAGTGAAATGTTTCTATAATCTAAATAATCTGCAGAAAACCAGGAAGGGATACTCTGGAAAATTCAGTCACTATTTTGTGTAGAGAGACTGTAAAACAATCAAGGCTCCATTTTGCCACTGTCTGACAAATATTTAGCTATATGTTGAAGTCAAAGCTAATTTTAAATACATGCATTTTTTAGAGTACTTAAATATGCTGCTCAACTTCACAGATTATAGCAGAAGGAAAAAGTTAAACAAGATCTGTTCACTGTACATATTCTCAGACTTTTTCCTGTTAAGAAAGCCCTTCTAGACAGGAGTCCTGTAAAGCCTATAGAAAGCATCCTGAGGTGTAAAACCTAGTTTGAAAATACCATACAATATCTCATCAAAACAAAATCCTTTCTGTATAAAAAATGAGAATACTTTAAAAATATCAGAATACTTCCTCTGTGTTCCATGGGAAACACACAGCGAACTACACGTGTCTCTGATAATTTTGTCAATGTTCTTCTCAAAAGAATTCATGACTCTTGATAGTACAAATAGCACAGATTTTACTTAAAACTGCTCATTAAAAATATATTATTCGAATTATTTGAGGCTCATAAAAACCTCCTGGAAAATCAGCATTGTTTGTGCTAGTGTAAAACTCCTCTTGTGCACGATATAATATAATACAGTTATTAACTCTTTAGATGACATTGAGTTATTTTAAACAGTCTTCTGCAACATCGCAAATGGGAGAGTTTATATAGTAAAATTTCCTTGGTTAAATCAGACACAGAAACACACACTTGAAAAGTCTTTCTTAATGTTATGATAAAGGTGCCATCAATAACGATAAGATTCACTAAACACATCTTTAACACTTGAATTAATAGAACAATAGGTTTAGATTGTGCTCACCTGTGCAGGCTCTGATTAAAGAGAGCAAACTTGGCCTTTGACTTTCACAGACATGTATTGAAAGAAGAGACACAATGAGGCTGTAAAAGCTTTGGGTACCATTTCAGGTTCTGAGGAGAAGTACACACTGGTGTTCATAGGCTTATCCCTGCATTTCCTAAAATCTTTAACCCTTCTGATCCTTTCTTCTCTATTCTTCGTCTGGCCTCTTACATCTTCATTTTTTGTTTTAGTCATTATAAGCCCCAGTTTATTAGGTTTTTCTTTCAATTTCTACTTTTTTTTTTTTTTTTTTTTTTTCTTTCTGTTTATAGATTAGAATGCTAAGACAATTACAATGTCCAAATATGTGGTCTGCATAATCAGTACAGACACTTTGTGTGGCTTACAGGAACCCAGCTATAGATTCAAGGATTCTCTGTCCGCAGATTGAACAATGACTAGTCAGGCTGAGATCTTTGAAGATTTCAGAATTTTAAAAGAAGTCTTCAAAGAGCATATGTGAGCTGCAATATTAAAAATATAAAGTCTTTATATTTGACCTACTTATGGAGATTTTTTTTAATGTAGACAAAAGAGTCACATTTCCTATATAGGCTCTCTCTCGATTACATTTCAAGTGCTTCTGTTACAGGCAAAAAAAGACCAGATTTTTCAAGGAAAATGTTGTCATTTTTTCGCTTACAGGGGTGGAACAAAATATTTTCCTGTATTATAGTCCCTAAAAATGTTTGGATAGATTTGATTTCTTTTTTCTTTTCCTTTTCTTTTTAATCAGCCTACAGGCTGGGAATTATCAGTCTAGATGGATGAAGTTTGGCAAACTTATAAACAAATGAATTCAGGGTCTTAAAAATGGAAGTGATGGGCAATGTTACTAATTAGGCATTCTGTATTTATTTTGCCCAGCTGCCTCTTCTTTTCCATCTCCAAATAAAAATGTTCAAGGAAACAGAAAATTGATTTTTGGTAAAAGATTATGCGGTTTGGACTTTGTTGGGGGGGGGGGGGGTAATGAGAACCCTAATCTTACTTTTACTCAATTATCTTCCCTGAAAACTTCAATCTGCTTTCCAAAAAGCCTCTAAAAATGATGTTGTTAGAGTTATTCTAATTATACTAATGTTCTCTCTATAGGTGTAAATATTTGACAGCTATGTGCATTCCAAAGAGTGGGCTTTTCCATTCACTTTTTACAAGCTCACTGTCCAGCTTTCAGGTTTACCACTTGTTTCCAAAGTCAATGTCAAAACACAAGAAAATGTAAGGTAAAATTGGAGTGAAAATGTTGATTACACTATAAATTTTCAGTTCCTTGTTTCATATTACTTGTTTCATCACGTTCTTAAATTTCTTCTTTACATTTAGCACTTGGAACCTACCTTTTTAGCCATTCTGTAAGCAGCCCATCAAGCATCCACCATAGACTGACAGACAAGCGTTATCTTCTCCCCAGGCCTAAGTGCTTTGCTGTTGGTTGGCTCCATGCTAATGGCACTTTTGATATTATGGTCTTTATTTGAACTTTTGAGATCCGTGTTTGCTGGGGAAGATTTACACTCTGCATTTTAGATAAGGTAATGTGGAAAAGCTGGGAAAAGACAGTCATGGAGCCACAGCACCATCAAGTGACAATTGCCTCTGTCACTGTAAATTTGACTTCAGGATTACATGTAAAATAACCTTACTTTTGTCTCTCATAACCCTGCCACAGGTAGTGAAAAAACACTTTTGTAAGTTAATAATGACTAATTAAATAATTAAATGAAATGTCTTTTTTTTCATTACATGAAGTGGAACTTTCTCTTATTAGCCCTTTTGTACTGTGTTTTTTTGGAAATAGCAACACATTAGACACAGGGTATATACCAGAAGCCTGCAATAAGGTGACTGAGCTTCACATCCAGTCACTTAAGCTACAAAAGGTAATGCTGAGCAAACCATTTAGTATTTCTGTGCTTTAGCTCTCCTGAATGGAGTTTGGAACTTAGTAGCTACTTTTCTTTAAGTGCAAATATAAAAATGAAACACATTTTATCAAGGTGTTATATAAGCCTAGCTCCTTTTCATGTTTTTTATTTCTTTTATGTTTCCCTATGGAGTTCATTGGAGCTTAGACTGACAACTTCATCTGCGTGATCACGCAGAGGCAAGTATGGGTGTTAGCAAGAGCTTTCTGAATCTGACACTAGCACTTCCAGGGGTTCCCATGTTCCACCAGCTCTACAAAGCATAGAATACATCAGAAAATCTTCACCCCAAAGAGGACTTCAGTACAGCAAAGAACATGGGTTTGGCTTGCGTGCTGAGTGAAAGGCAATGATGATTTTCTTCTTCTACTTCTCCTGCTGTATGGAGATTTCTTGTATCTACTTTAATTCCACATGCAAAAACACATGTGGAGTCTTTCTGCTCAGGGTAAAGGAGAAGAAAATGATTTGAAAATTGTTTCATGTCACACCCAGATTCTTATAGGTGGAATGCAATTCTAAATTGACAATATTTTTTCAAATAACACAGTTCCTTCATGAATTTTATATCATATAAATGGAGAGATATGACAGCATGAAACAGGAGGTTTTATTGCCCAAAATTATTTTGCCACAACATAACCTAGAAGGGGGTTTTGTTGACCATTAATACATCATATATGTTTATACTTTGAGATGTATAAAATGTGTACATGATGTATATATATTTCTATTATAACAATATAGCAGGAGATTTTTTACCTTCATTACTCTTACGAGTTTTATTCTCAAACATGACTAGTTAATAGTTTAACAGTAAGAAAGGACACTGTAAATATTTCATTCAAACACCAGAAGTAGATTCAGGAACTGGATATATGCTACCATTTATGCTCATCCTTGATTCTGGAGAAGTCAACATGAGAGGGAGAGTAATTTAAGTTAATGGCTTTTAGACTATCAGTAAGTAAATAATGTCAGACATTAACTGGATTCCTGAGGCCAAAATCTGCAATTCTGTTAATGTCCCAGACAACCTGACTGAAGTCACTGAATATAATCAGAAACAAATGTAGCCTTTCTCTTGCTTGAAGGTCCCTTGCACTTGCCGCGTAACTGGGGCTTGGAAGCCCCTGGGGGGACGTACATGGCCTCAGACAGATGGATGTACACTTTTAGATGACACAAACCCCTCACTGAGACTGTGAATGGAAACAGATCTTGTTTAAGGCACAGCCTTCTACATGAGGTTTCGCAAATGGAGAAACAAAATGTGTTGCTAAAATATATTAAAAAAACCCAAGCCAAACTAAAAACCAAACCAAACCAGAAAAACCCAAACACAACACACCCCTTCCCCCAAACCAAATAATCTTTATCCTTTGTGAAAAATGTTGATGTAAGAGTGGTAAAAGTGATAATATAAAATAAAAGTATCCAGATTCCAAAAACACTTTGTATGGATTTCTGAAAAATGTGATTCCTCACCATGTTCAATCTGCCTGTACATCTGGTCCCAGAACATGATTTGTGATTTTAATATGGTTGGTGAGACATAAGCTAATATGTTTTTCTCTGCTGGAGCTAAAGTATTCAATGTAAGGAAAAAAAAAAAAAAGAAAAGAAAAAAAATATTAGAGGGGGAATGTCTAACAATTATGTGAAAAGATAGGCAGAGAATGTCCTATGACAATAGCCCAGGGAAATTCTATGCTTCTTAATCTTGATGCCCCCAGGTCACCCTGTCATCTCTATGGTCTATATTTAACAAGTGAGTGAACTGTTGGGACCTCATTGTTGCTGGCATTCTTGTGCCTGAAACTTCATTCTCTTTTGATGTTGCTTATCTTTTTCAAAATGTACCTGTTGAGATTTTACATGAAAGTTTAGTCTTAGCAACAATAACAATGAAAAATAAAACCCACCACATAAAAGGAAGAGTGAATAACTCAAAAAATATTCTGGTAGTCCAGTAATCACGTTTTTCCACAAGGCAGTTTTAGATGTCTGTGTCACAGCGTTCACAGCACACTAATTTTCCTTTAAGACACCTAACACTATATGTCATACAGCAGCCAAAGGTTTGCAATACTGATCATTCTCATTGGTTTCTCCTCTGGCATTTGTACCACTTTGATACTGCATGTAGTATCAAAGTTGTGATCAGCTTGCCTTCATGTAATTTCCTCTGTCTGAAGTCGTGTATACATTGTATGCAACATGCCATTCTGGATTAAGAACTCATTCAGAAACTTCCCACCTCAGACGCCCCAAAAAATTTTCTCTTAACATGTCCTATTTTAATTCTGAAGGGTTCAACTGTTGAGAATATCGGGGACAGCACCAATCAAAATGGGAAAATAACTCTGCGGTTTTGCGTGGCAACTTAAGTGGTAGACTGTTACCTTTGTTCCACAGCAAAGTTAATTTTACTTTTAAAAAGGAAGTTTGGGATTGCTATTTTTTTCCAAGTCTTTTCCTACTGAAATGAAAGTGGGTTAAAATTTCTATTTAATCCTTAGGGATAAAGGACCATGAGAGTATTTTTATTGTAGTGTGATTGATTACCAGTGTTTTCAGCTCTTCCAAAAATGGCTCCAGAGATGTGGTATTTGATAGGCGCTTATTTTTATAAGTCAAAATTCTGAAAGGGCCCACAGGGAGCCAGGCACATTTTTCTCAGTGGATTTTTGAGTGGCAGGGTGACAACCTCCTCCGCACACCGCATTCCAGCTGGAGGGCATATATATCATGCCTTTTTCGGAATGCCAAGCTCCTCATAGGGCTAACTAACTCCAAGAATGATGTGGGTAATGCGTCAGTGGGTTTTACAGATTTTTATTTTTTCTGAAACTGTGGTTCAGATAACAGAATTAAGGGTCCTACATTCAAGCGTAGGCCAAATAACCTTAGAATTGACCTGCTTTGCTGCACCAACAGAAGATGCCATGGACAGGACGGAAGCTTGAAGCCACAAACTCCCCACTGTTCCATGCTCTGAGAAGAGGTGCAAGGTAGTTATTCCTTTCATGGCTTGGATACACCTTTCTGAATGTAGGCATGTGTGGCCTCTCCACTATTGATCATTCCCTAGTAAGGTGGGAATGAAAAACATGCTCTACCTCCCCTTTTACCTGATTAGCTGCCAAATTCAGGACACCCTGAATTCCATTTTCAGGGTTTCATTTGTATTTTATCCTCAAAATTATGTATGTAAAAAGCACAAAGAATATAGGAGCGGTGACTGGACATCAGACTTCCTTTTTTTATTCTCTTCCTCCCCTACTTAGTACCTTGGGTGACTTTGTCATTGCCTGTCCAGTTACATGACTTTTTTCTGTATTTTGGCAGAGCAGCAAAGTCTCTTATTAAGTATATCCTCTTTCATAGAATAACCAGTCTTGTGTGCTTAAAAAAGGTGTGAAATTTTGAATTTGATTCTCGGTGTAGGGAGAACTGAAGCCCCCTCTTGTGGAGTTGTGTTCAGGTCAAAACTCACTTTTTGAAATAAACTTCTTGCTTCTCCCCACTTTCTGCTTCTTGGTTCATGTTAAAAAGCCATACACACAAGCTAGATGTCTGTTGGATCAAAAGCTATTCCAAAGAAAACTCTCCAGTGCAGAGACTGTGGCCTCAGCACCAAGTCTGTTTTGTTCTACACATTTGCCAGTATTGCTCTGCACTGGTTAATGTCTGCTGATGTGAGCTTCTTGGAGAGAACCAGGAAAGGTGGTCATACTGAGAGGGGCAGTACCAGCGTCTCTGTTAGCTTTTCTCCACTGCTGCTGTTCATATAACCTGATTGAATGGGCTTACATTCAGAGGGGTCTGCAATCAACCTGTTTGAATTACATCAGCAGAGGAGTGTCCTCTTTCAGATCTAGATACTGTTTTTCTGAAGTACTTTGAGAACGGGATTTTCCACTGTCTGACCTTTAAAACTAGAATATTTTTCCCAAAGCAGCAACTGACTTTTTAATTATACAGTAAAAATAAAAATAATTCATCTTAGGAAAATCAACATTGTGTTTATTAGATTCTAGCTACCAAAGGATAATAATTTGGTTGTATGTATAATTATATTTATCTCAGGTAAGAATATGGCACTCACATTTATCATGAGGGGATCTTCTATCAATTTTGGTGTCTAAAGAAGCTAATGAATTAATAACAGTAATAATGAGAATAAATGAAATAAATCATCCTCCAGTAGCAGATGATGAATTCTGAATTTAACATCCCTGCAGTACATTTTTTTCAGCTAATACCTTTCTCTATAACACATACTTGAAGGGAAAATCTTATAAACAAGACACACAAAATCATCAGCATTTTTGTCAGGTCTCTTCTAGAAGGATAATGGTGCATTCCTCCAAGCTACTTTTATACAAAACAGACAAAGAATGATCTGAGGTTCCCTGTGGCAGGTGATTATTCACCAAGTTTCTAATGTAATGGAACAGTCAAAATCCAAAGAATTATCATTAATTATCAATTTATCAATTATATTACTAAAAAAAGTGAAAGTTCTAACTATGGCATTTTGGACACCTTGAGAAGATCGTCATTTAGGAAATGTTTCAGATTTTTCATTTTCTTCCAAGACAATATTGTGTTGATAATGCAAGGAAATCAGATATGTAATTGCAAGTAAGAAGCCTGGGGAACAAAGATTGAAAGAGGTTGCAGAACTAAGATTTTATAAGGAAAGATAATTAGACTTGTTTGTTAGATAAAAAGGACTTTTCTTTCTAGTACCATGGGATGAGGGTACTGGAAAGTATTATGATACTGAAAAGGGCATATTTTGCCGTTAAAAACAGCTTTAAAATGACACAGCCAAAATTTCTTTTAAAAGTGACTAGCAGTTTTATGTATCTTAATATTTAATAATGTCTCATTTATTGTAAATTAATGTATTTCACAACATGTGTCAGATGTATATTTTTTCAAAGTTCAGTTCCTTAGTTTATAAGATCCTCAAACTTGAATCACAAAGCTAAAATTCTGTGAACTTTTTAAATTAAATCTGTTCATTATTTTGCGTTTTATTTGTTTATGGCTTATGCTGTTTTGCTCAACATTTTCTTCATTGAAGCATGCAGATTTCAAGGACAAGGATTTCACTACCTGTCAGCCTTTTCAACCTCCAGGTTTTGAGTCCCAAATGCTCTGAAGACACCCTCTGGTATATCCAGCTCCTTCTGTCTCTACTGGTTAAATGGCTTCATGAAAATATGGAGTAGGAAGACTTCCCTGAAGAAAATCTTGGTGTCATCCTGACTTCCCTAACATAGCAATTCAGTGAAATTATGAAGGGAGAGAGTTTACAATACATGTCATTAATTTGAGCTGTACATATCTACATGGTAAACTACTTGGAAATAAGACAAGGATCACAAAGTTCTCTGGAATTTATCTGTCAAAGACTGCATGCAAATCAGAAAGTAGAAAGTTGACCATTTTATACCTTCCCTGAAAATGCTTTATGAGCATATCTTCAGCACAAGAGTCTCAGTACAACTGTGAAAATGATAAAGTTGGTCCAAAGAATGACCTTGAGACCCACATCTTTAAAGTTATAATGTGAGAAATTTATTTAGTAACTTTCTTCCCTTGTGATTTTCAGTAGGCAGTAAATTAGGCTCTAGCTAGATGGACAGTTCACAGGAGTGGGGATGGGGGATTCAAATCAGAAGGTTTCACTGCCATTGTTCAAACTGTGGTGGATTGTGTCAACTGAGCTTTTCACACTAACTTCCCATATCAGTCTCATTCATCCGTTAAACAGGTTCAGATAAAATCACCACTATAAAATGTGTTTATATTTATTTGTTTCTGGTACATGTTGATGAGCTGTTTCCCACAGACTACTTCCACTGTAAAAAACAAGCAATGCCATACATAACCTTACGTTCCACATTAAAATTAAGATCTCCCTATAGAATACTTCTGGATTTATGAAATACTAACACTATAATTTTTAGCCAGTCAGATTTCTTTTATCAAAGCATAATAATACTATACAACACACAACTTTTTCTCTTTTGCTGGACAATTCAACATGTCATACTTCATTAAAAAAAAAAAAAAATCACTGCCATAGCTTGGTTTAGGAATTTTAATTACCATAAAAGAGTATAGAAATGCAATAAACATGCTCAAAGAACAAAAATAACTTAAAATGCATTTCAGGGTAAAGAAAAACTTCCTTAATTCCAAATATTTGTATTTTAGAGTAAGTTTTAATAGGGTCATAGAACAGTTTGGGTTGTAAGCGATCTCAAACATTGTCTAGTTCTACCTTCCCTGACGTAGGCAGGGATGCCTCACACTAGACCAGGCTGTTCAAAGACCCAGCCAACCTGGCCTTGAACACTTCCAGGGATGGGTCACACACAGCTTCTTTGGGAAACTTGTTCCAGTGTCTCATCACTCTCACAGCAAGAACTTCTACCATATATTTATCTCTACACTCTTCCAGTTTAAAGCCATTCCCCCTTGTCCTATTTTTGTTATATTAGGGTTGTTTTATAAGGTTTTAATCAATAAAATATTACACAATGCCAATACATCATATGAGTTGAAATCTTGTCTGGAAAACCTGATTTTCTAACATGGAAATTTTGGTGGAGGTTTCCTAGAAGGATGGGTTGGGACAGTAAAGGGATATACCTGAGTACTGGAAAAAGTCCCTGTGAAAAGGTAGCTAAAGAGAACAACATTTATTTAGTTAACCTGAATAGGATATAATGGAAATTACATTGAACAAACAATACAAATGAGTGCATTCTTTCCTGCTGCTGTCAGCAGAGGAGGAACATGAAGTGAGAGGAAAGAGGAGCCAGGCTACAATAAATATAAATCGGTGTTTAACTCAACAGATAAACATTAATTTACATCAGCTAACATTCTGGCCCTAATTTGAAGTGGAATCAGATTTATATTTGTGAATGACCTTGATTAAAACTGGATTTTATACTTGTGGCCACTTCTAAGGAAGGACAAACAAAGCCAGCCTCCGGGCTCATGATACACAAATTTTACTTTCAACTTGCAGTTTAGTATCTGCATATAAAGTTCTTCTGAAAAATTGCTCTCACATTCAAAATCTGGTGCTCAAGAAGGTGACTAAATAGCAATGATGACCTAATGAGGATATCAACATCAACCCTTTTTCTCAGGTATTTAATATTCCTGGAGTCAGAGAAAAAACAACAATTTCTTCTTCTAGCCAGGTAATAAAATAAACATTCTCTAAAAATTTATAGATATGGCGACTAGTCCACTAAAAGAAACAACATATAAATATTATCAACTTGTCTTCACATGCTCTGCAAAATTCTTGGGAAGGAACTAATCAGCTAGAGGGGTCCCTCAATTTAAAAATACCTTCTATGTCATCCCAAAATTTAGAAGTGATTGGTTTAGGAGTTTACATTTCTTCCATCATTAATCAACCACTTTAACACTGTAAAATGTCAAGCAGTTTCTATGACACAAATTGTATATAAATTGTCTGAACTCATGTCAAAAATAGAGGTAAAACCACCCAGTGTGTCAAAACAAAGTGTATTAGTGGGAAGAAAATATCTCTCACCCTAGATTTGCACTTTATGGAGTTTCCAGCAAAATACATCTGTAAGAGAATTACAGTAAATGGCATCAAATTAAGAAAGCAAGGAATCTGAATAATAAATATATCTCAATTCCTGTATTGTCCAAGCAAAAGCCTTAATGAGGACTATAGGCCACAAAATAATAACAGTGATAATATTAAAAATTCAACAACAATCAAAGATTTTATATGATTTTGCTTTATAATCTAACAATCTTTAACCAACATATATAATCTTTACATACATATATTGTAATATTCTCACACTTTCAGTGAAAACTCTTTTTCAACATGTTGAAATAGAGATTGGCAAAAGATTTTCTACTTGAATGTCCATCTAAATTAGCTTCAGTTGATCTTTGCTAAATTAAACAATGAAACATGAAAAGAAATAACTCATCAAACACGTTTCAGCAGATAAGTGAGATACAACATGTTAGGAGATTATAAAATGTTTTGCAAAATACCATGCTCACAATACCTTCATTTTTTACAGTGTTCTTATAGATGAGTCACTTAAAGACACTATAATTGGACTTAGTTACTGTGCTGGTTTTGGCTGGGGCAGAGCTAATTTTCTTCATAGTATCTAGTACAGGACTCTGTTTTGGATGGATATTTAGTTCCTGCTGAGCAGAGCTCACACAGAGCCAAGACCTTTTCTGCTCCTCACCCATCAGCAAGAAGGCTGGGGGTGCACAAGGAGTTGGGAGGGGACACAGCCAGGACAGCTGACCCCAGCTGACCCAAGAGATATTCCGTACCATATGGTGTCATACTCTGTGTATGAAGCTGAGTGAAGAAGAAAAATTATTTTCTTCTTAAAGTGAATAGGTGTCAGAGATGTGCTGGAATAATTCTTGAACTTTGATGTCAAAGGCACAGTTGCTTACTGTAAAGCCTGATTATCTCTTACATGGATATTCACAATTGCTACTTGGCTTTGAAGAAATCTGGATCCTTGGTGTAATCTTAATGAAGAAAACAAGGGTACTCCAGCAGCTGAACTAGACCAGGTGATGAACTTTTGTTTTTCTACAATCTTGATAGGTTTTAGCAACACACTAGAAACAAGTACAATTTCTTGAAGAATGAGGTCCAAACACTCAGATGTATTGCTGATTTTTAGCATACAGAGACAGGGCACAAACTTTTATCAATATCTGACCTGCCGGCAATACTTCATCTAATGCAGACAAGGATAATATTTGCCTTCTTTGCAGGAAGAGCACATTTATGGCTCATGTTCAACACATCCCCAAGTTCTTTTCTGCAAGGCTGCTTTCCAGCTTGGCAGTATCCAGCATACATTGGTGCATGGGGTTGCTCCTCTCCAGCTGCAGGCATTTCTCCTTGTTGAACTTCCTGAGGCTCCTGACAGCCCCTTTCTCCAGCCTGTTGAGGTCACCCTGAATGGCAGCATGACCAACTGGCGTATCAGCTACTCCTCCCCATTTAGTGTCATTTAGAAACTTGCTGAGGGTAAACTGTGCCCCATCACCCAGATCATTAATGAAGATATTACACAGGACTGGAGCCAGTACTGCATCCATTAGCATATCTGTTGCGATTTCTCTACTGGGTCCATTAGCATATCTGTGGCAATTTATCATTGATGTACCAGCGGTGGTATTAGGAAAATATCACTGGATTTATTTTTACTTGAAAATGTTCACTTTCGGGATTCTTACAATACTCAGCATCAGTACTCAGAATTTCTTCATATGGAGGAATTCAAATGAATGAACAGAAGTCATAAAAAGATAAAAGTGGGGTGAGGGGAAATGGAAGTAGCAAAGGTAATAATCTGCAGGCTTATTCAGTAACCTAAACTTTGCATCAAGGTAAGCCATTTATTTCAAGTGATGTGTAGATCCTGGAGGCTTTGAGACCACAGCTCATTAGTGTTGTTGGACCCTGACACACAGAGGCTAATGAAAGATGGGGAAAACATGAGAAAAGACAAAAAATCTTGGGAATAATGGTAAGATAGCAGCCCGGAAGTCAAGCATTGACATAAGCAGTTTATAGATGCTATGTTCAAGTATAAAGTCTCTAAGGAATATGACCTTAATAAATGCAGTCTATTGCATCTTTAGAGTCAGTACAGCTTCAAAGCTATTTGCATATAAATGATCGCATTTGCTGTCACCCAGTATTATCTGATAGTTATAAGCATAGCATTTTTTGTTGTTGTTCATGTAATTTATTATCCAGTTATTCTTAAAAGTCACAGACAAGAGGTACTGGCATCAGCAAAGCTTGATGCTCTCCAAAAGCTGAATCTAAACAGTCAAAGAGCCCACACTTCCAGATTATTATTACTATTTTAATTCCCCGTATAAAAATGTGTTGCCTTTAAGTATTATTGCGCCTGGTTGTTCACTAGGAGACTGTAATAAATTCCACAGTTATCAAAAAACCGTTGAGACTGACCAAAGTTTAACGCAGCCTACTGACATGACACTGTGATGAGAGAATGAATTATGATGACAAGGGCTATATCATTAGCTACCTAGAGAAACACAAGCTTTTCCAGACTTAGTCCCATAGGAGGATGCCAATAAATAAAAAAAGCAAACAGTAGTCAGAACTGATAACCAAATACATCTGAATTTGTAATAGTATAACAGCTGATGAAGAATATGGCAAATACTGCAATCCACAATGCTATATTTTTAAAATTCTGGAGAAGAAAAGGAACAAAGCAGTGCAACAGGGCCTGGCCATGGTGTCTCCACTCTGCTCCACTCTCTGTTACTCCTCTCAGCATGTACTAGAATGGCAGGTTGTATTGCCCAGGGAACTGTGGTGAAGTAAAATCTGTGTATGCCAACCATCCTGAAGCAGCAACTGCATTTCACCCTGAAAAACTTTCCTTAATACTACAACCTCTGTTAAGCCCCAGTTCTCTAATTTCAACTTTACCAATGTAATTTTCCCACACAGCTTGTCAAGGATTCTGTCCATACCTATAGCTCTTACCAGCAAGATGATTTAAGAAGATTTATCAAGATTTTCCTATCAATTTACCACAGTGAACTATAAAAGAAAAGCTTAATTATCTCACAAAATCCAGGGTAAACTGGTTTTCTGTACAGGACATAAGCCTTATACTGTAAGGTTGCAGTCTAAGCTGTTACTCTTAATTTGACTAAAGCAATTAAATCAAAATCTTGAATTCTGTAGACTAGTTTCCTCCATAAAAGAAACTGCTGAAGAATGACCAAACTCTGTTACCTGAGAAGAGGAAAAAACTCTCTTGCTTGTGATGCCAAACTCATTTCAGCTTACATTTAAACTAAAAGACCTCACTGCTGATCCACCAGGGCTCTTATGATTGAATCTGTAAGTTCCCATCTGGCTTACAGGTGCACTTCTCTTCTGCCTTGTCTCCACCCTCCCCAGAGCTGTTGCCTTCTAGTCTCTGTTGGATTTAGCTCCAGTGACTGCGAAGCTTCTAGTCTCTAGCTATTTGCTCTACTCCTTCTTCAGGCAGCATGTTTTGCCCTCAGCTAATACAGCTCAAGCCTGAAAATAATAATGCAAATACAAACTGATAGCTGATTTAAGCTAATACGCCAAGTTATGAACTAGCAAGTTTTCTGTAATAACAGCCCCTAGAAGAAGTAGAAAAGTTCAAAGTAATAAACTCTTCAGCTCCCTGGCTCTGTGATTACATGATTGCATATGAATATGTGATTAGTACCTGTCCTAGGTTCAGCAGTAGCAGTCATTTTTCTCCTTCTTAGTAGCTGGCGCAGTGCAGTGGTTTTGACTTCTGGTCTGGGAGCACCACTGATAACAGCGATGTTTCTAGTTGCTGCTCAAATGTTAAGACTGACCAAGGACTTTCTGAGTCTCGTGATCTACCAGGGAGGAGGGGAAGCTGGGAGGAAGCGGAGACAGGACACCTGACCCAACCTAGCCAAGGAGGTATTCCATACCGCAGGACAGCATACCCAGGATGTAAATCTGGGGGGAGGGACCTGGAAGAGTTAGTATGTGGCTTGGTCATTGGGTGGTGAGCAGTTATATTCTCTTTCCTTGTTATTTCCCTTATCATTATTATTATTGGTGGTAGCAGCAGTGTTTCGTGTTATACCTTAGTCACTGGAGTGGTCTTATCTCAACCCATGGGAGTTAAATTCTTTCAATTCTCCTCCCCATCCCTCTGGGAGCTGGGGGGAGGAAGGGGAGGAGAGACTCCAGAGACTGTGTGGTTTTTCTGAGTTAGAGCTGGGCTTAAACCATGACGGCACCCTCATGTGGAGAATAAGGCATGGACCCCATTTCTGGTTAGGAAAAAAAATCATTTATTTCCAGAAGGTCCAGGGTTGATATAGGCTATCCGAAGTACCCCCGTGTATGAGCGGCTAATACAATTGGTTAGCTGACAATTCCCACGTGGGTTCTTTCGCTTCTTCATTGGTTGATATCTGCCTCGCCGGTTGCCTTGATTGGATGCTTCTTTCTTCCTTGTTATCTTGCTGAGTTCTCCCTGCAATACTCCCCAAAACTTTCCCAGCAGCGTTCCTCTGCTATC
The DNA here is from genome assembly GCA_024733675.1 of Psilopsiagon aymara. NCBI lineage: Eukaryota > Metazoa > Chordata > Aves > Psittaciformes > Psittacidae > Psilopsiagon > Psilopsiagon aymara. The sequence continues at coordinate 26,759 of JANRGW010047042.1, forward strand.
TCAAAGTTCTCCCAGCAGCTGGTCTAGCTGAGGAATCCTCCACATCAAGGCTCTTTACACCCACACCCTCACACACAAGTTCTGCAAATAAACAAGATAAGAAGCTGCCTTTGCCCATGCAAATAACATGGTGTAACAGTCTCAGGATTGTGCCTTGGTTTTACCAGGATGTACGCTTTTACTCAAGTTAGAGGCAACTACTGTTTCAGCTACAGCTAGTCCTATGAAAAAAGAAATGCGGAAATTTAAAAACACTATGTAAGTGTTAGCCAGTTGTGTGCATAACTCAACCCACACCATTACCATTCTTTAAACATCAACATATACTGAATAGTAATTTAGGAGGAAATCATTTCTTGAAGAGCAGATAATAGCATTTCACCCTTCAGTAAGCAATATAGCATAGCCATGAAGATTATTTACATACTGACAGTTGGTCTGATAATTCCCTCCCCTCCCTGCCTGTGCCTAGACAGTGGAAGTCTACTTGCAGAGATATTCTTAGCATTTAGCAATCTCAGTAGTTTCATACGGCCAAAGGTGGCTTGCATAGTCTCCATAAAGTTTGCCAAAATTCTATTTGCATCATGATGCTGGCTTCTTGCATCACAGTGGTATTGCAATCCCATCTCCCATGCAGTGTAAGTGAAGCCATATGCTACTTTTCTCGTAGTGTAATCCACTACTTCAAATGGTTTTATCCCCATCAGCCTTATGTAAGATTATATCTGGTGTTAAAATAGCTTTTGCAGCAGTGGATTAATTTTTATTTTTTTTTTAAATTGTTAGTCTACTCAGTAAATTGTTGCACCTCTTTTCAACACAAGTATTTATGACAGTACAGTACTGCATTTCATTTTATTCAGCAGGCTGTGGCATCCCATGACTGTGACCTTTTATGTGGACATGCTTATAGTTGTCAGGAATTATGACATGTAGTGATCCACAAAAATGCTATTGCATTATCTCCTGGTAATGTAGAGTAGCGTATAATATATCATTGCTGTAATAACATCCTTTGATTTATTCAGTTTTCTTCCACTGCTTGCGATTGGGAAAACTGCAAAACAGAATACAAATGTAGCAATTTGTAGCACCTTTTCTGTTGTTTGCAAAATGAATTAGAGTCATTGACGCAAGCTTCTCTGGATACTCTACTATTTGAGCGCATGTTTAAATTACAGTTTTTCTCCAGGTGCAAGGACACCCATACAAAACACCCCCTTTCCAGATTACTCTGCACTCTTTCCATCAAATCTGACATTATAAATGTTTGAACATAAAAATCAATTGCCTGACATGTCTAGTGCTTCTCTTAGCCCATAGAGCTACTATAATTCATAGTTATAAGTCAAGCCATGAAAAACTAAAACTACTAAAGATATAGCCCCTTATAATACTGCAAGTTATTTCAGCTTAATTTTTCTGTAACATAACATGCTCATCTGATCTTCATGCATCTGAATTATTTTGGAAATGAGGACGACTGTACACATAAAGCCTGAGCTTCAAACATTGCATTGTCTTTTTTATCTAAATATTTTTAAAATGTCAGGCAACTTTATCTATCTCTCTACGAAGATTCTTGTTTATATTCTGCAGCAATTAAAACACAGAGAAAATATCACTCATAACAACATTCAGTAAATTACTTAATGCATTTCTTGAAGTTAATCAGAAAAGAAAATATGTGAAAACTTTAAACAGTCAAAACTGAAATTAAACACTTCAAACAAAAGGTTATAAATAAAATAAAGTTATCTTACTCTTTCTTTGCTTTCATTGTCACATTTGCATGCAGACCTCCAGAATTTTGCCTTTCTGACCCTAAATTGTTTTATTAGACCTGTGTGAGCATTTTATTTAATTAACAACTCCACTATTTAGCAGCTTAAATCTTGGCAAAAGCTTCAAACCAGACAGCCTTCAAGGGCATTTTTTTTTCCTTCTACTGCTCAAAGATCTGCAGTTATCAATACAGTGTTTGAATATATCAAATGTCTATATTTTGTGTGTATCTTTGGGGGTGAGAGTAGAAGTGCAATCACTTATGAGTCTTTCTTTCTTTTACCTTCAAAGCACATTTCACAAGGGACAAAAAGGATTATAGTCTCTTGCAATTCTTTGCACATGCAAAGAAGACGCTACTTATCTTCAGGGTTTTTTTTTTTTTTTTCCTTTTATTTCCTTAATTATTATCTTCCTATGAGAAGCTAAAGTAATATTCTTTAAAATAAATACAGTACATTAGACTTTTTTTTTATTTTTTTTCCTTCCTTTTTTCCTCTTTAAGAAGCTTTTTTAATCAGATCTGTGGAAGTAATGGGGGAATATGCTGGTCTCTAACCTTGCAATTATTTGAAGTTTTTTGAGCCTATACATGGCTACTCTCTGTATTCCTTGGTGCCCTTTACAATAAGACTATTTTGGCAAAGAGTTTGACTGCATTGTGGGTACTCCTAATGTTTATTCATAAGCTTTGGCTTTTGGAATTAATTCATAAGGTCAGCCTGGGAACCCTTACATGTATGATTACGTTTTCATAGGCTTCGTCACAATAACAATCTACCACCATGCAACTCAGCACATCTTAGGGCAGGGCCAGGGGGACCTGTAGGAATAGGAAGACAGGAACACCATGAAAGTCAGCAAGTGCAAATGTCAATCACTGCTCTACAGAGGGCAGGGTCCATGCAATAGAACAGGCTGAAGACAGAAGGGCTAGGTAGCAGCTCTGTGGAAAAAGCCTCAGTGTGGTAGTGTACAGTGAGCTGAACACAAGCCCATGGTACATCTTGACAGCAAAAGCAGCCAGCAGCCTCTTGGATTGCCTCAACATGGGAATGGACCATGAACTGACGGAAAGGATTATCGCCCCCTATGTCATATCTGTCAGACCATATCTAGATACTGTATTCAGTTTGGAGCCTCAACACAGCAAAGACATGGAAAAAAAGACAGGAAGCCTATGGAAGAATGCTATGGTTATGAGGCTGATGCGCTTACCCCTGAGGAAAGACTGGGGGAGCTGGGCTGGTTCAGTCTGTAGGAAAGACAGATTTGGGAGTATCTAACAGAACCTCACAGCTTATGAAGGGTCATCATGGTTGCACCAACACACAGAGCCATCCTTGCCTCTGGGGGGAGTCAAGCTTTCGAGCAAGCCATGAGCAGACTGCAGCACCCGAACTGGTTCTTCTGTGAGTAAGGAGCTGGACTAGAGACAGCCTGAGGTCCAATCCTGCATGAATTAACCTTTTATTCTGTACTGCCACTTCTGATACAAATTGCAGATTAGAGATAACCATGCAGAAAGCTCCATCTTTAAAGAGTAAAAACAGTGGCAGGATGGCACACACTGAAAATGTCATTCAAGGCTTTAATTTCATCTGGAAATGGTGAAACAAGGAACTGCATATGTGAAGAAATAGAATCGCTGTATGGTAAGCAGTGAGTTTCTGCAGAACTGGGAGATCCAGTCAGTATTTCTTCTCAAGTACAGAGACTGGATGTAGGAGCGCATGAGTTCTGGTCTGCTTAATAACAATGCATGGGTAGAGCACATCATGAGAATATTCATACATACTTGATAGTAGCAAGCAACAAATGCCATGTTAATGAGTATCACAGCTTACCACAGCTGCAGACTGAACATGCCTTCTGAATAAGCTAGGTCGACTCCAGCTGGATGATGGTGATAGTATCATCTCTGGGAAGCAAATCCTTCTGTTTCTTGTTTTGATGCATTTGGCTGTTTATTTTTGAAAGTGTAGAGAAAGAGGGAAGCAACTGCGGAGCTGGAGAATTTCCTCTTGCAGTGAACATGCTGCAAAACCTTGATAAATGAGAGATCTTTACCAAAAATGTCAGAATTCATAGTCAATTTCTGCAAAGGTTCTTTTTGTTGCTTTGTTGTTGTTGTTTTATGCATGACATTTTTCTTCTGCAGAAATGTAACCTCTATTTATTTATGCTGAAAGGAGTGTGTAGGGCTGAGAGTGTAGGGTATTGCTAAATGATGAACTTGCTTCAAAGCATGCCATATCAATGAAAACTGATGAGGAAAAAAATATTTGTATGTTATGTAGCCCTTTTACAGACAACATAAGTGAAGTTTGTGTAAGTATCCCTAGTAGGAACTATTGCAAAGTTTGCTTTGTTTTTATGTAAATTAGATATTTTTTACTTTTCCTTTTTTAATTCTCTTGCACTGAATATTTTTTCTTTTTCTTTTTAACAACTTTTTACCACAAGATAGCTCCTAAGTTTCCCATTTTGATTCATTTCAGATGACATAAATCAACACACAACAGAAAAGAAGTCACTGCATATATAATAAATCTGCCTAAGTGTACAAGTCTTTGTATGTGTTCACTTCAATGATTAATACATATTTGATCTGAAGCTCATTAAGTGCTGTAAAAATAATCTCAGGTGACATTGCTACATGCTATTTTTAATTCCATTTCTCTTCAGTGGATTTTTAAAGTACTTTAAAAAGGAGGTTAGTATTGTTCCTGTTATTTTACATATGAGAAAAAAAGAAGTGTCTACAAGTGAAAAGATGTGCCACAAAGTTGGAATTAAATAATGAAAACACCCCTCAAGCCTGATATTGAAATCACGGTCTCCCACTAACTGGCACTGTCTAGCTTGTATGTTCTTAAATTTGTTAAATGTCTTGCTTGATTGGCCTGTAAGTTCGCAAGAAACCTGGTTCTGTGCTGAAGTACCTGTTGTGACAATATGAGGACAGGTTTCCAACCCAGCACTCCACTGCTACCCAAGATAATTCTGATTGAATGACATGGAAGAAAGCTGACTGGCACTTGTATAGAAGATTGTAGGTCTGGGTTGGACACATCCCAGGAGGGCACCACAGCTGCCAGATGCACACAGTACAGCAAAGCATGTCTCAGCAGCTATTTCTTCAAACCAGCCACTTGGGATAACATCAGTTCAGAGGTCACCAAGCAAGAAGGGGGTTAAGTTCAGCCTGGTGGTTACTGCAGTAAGATGAGATGAACTGAACCATTTTAGGAATATCTGTTCTATCCACTGACTTTATAAACACCTTTCTTTAGGAAGGCTGCATTGCAATTATGCCTTTTCTCTGCCTGTGGTATATTAAGCATATCAAAAGTAGGTTCATCTGTATGTGTCTAACTCAGGCAGTCGTCCAAACTCTATTTCAATGTTTTCCAATTGTACAAATCAGATATAAATTCTAATTTTCTAAGTATTTCAGAAAATATAAGATCCAAATATATGTGTGGTTGTCTACACCTTCCTATCCTTTTAAAAAATGAGTACCAAAGAAACAACAAATGCAACAAAATTATTCCAGTGTTTAGACACCAATTAAAAGTATTATTTCCTTTGGTATTACTCTGAATATTCTACTTAAAGTAGTGATGACAAAGTTGAAAGTCTCCAGTGGATGCAGTTTTCTAAGCAACTCTCCACTCACTTTCAAATAAAGGTATTGTGTTAGCAGTGTGGAGTGTGCTGCAGGAGGCAAGCACATGTGAGTTGCTGAGGCAACATTCAGAGCATGGCTGTAAACTTTTTCTTCCTAAAGACATCTTCAGTTTCTGCTACTGTTACCATTCTGCACTACCATCCGTCCTCTTTCATTTCTTCCTTTACAGCTGTTTGTGAGGCCACCCTCAGATGGCCTCAGACCCCTGAAAGCCTTAAAAATAATCAGTTTTAGTGGCCTGGCTAACAGGGTGTGCAATATACAGCATGATTTAGGCAGTTACTTGGGAGTGTTGTATGGCTGTAGAAAGTATAAGACACAGAAGGAGGAAATAGAGCTTAGTTAACTGGTTTTAACTCCTTTCAAAGAAAGTTGCTCATGGCAGCACTGAACTCAGAGCACTAAATGATTAAGCCTATTCTCAGATTACTTACAGTGTCACACATACCTTGTAAAGCATCCCAATTATCACTGGTGAATACAGAGGATAGTACCAGAAACCTATCCTTAAAGTTATTTATCAGAAAAATTATTGTAACTAAAGGATTAAAAAACAAAGGTGGAAAACAAAGGTAAAAAACAATGAAAAAATTAGCTAATACTATCTGTAGAGTTTTTAATTAACATGGATGGGTTCTCAGTATCTATTTTAGTTCTACCTTGTAATAGATCACTTTATATGGTATATAAGAATCTATAAAAATATATGACCTATCCAAATATCATTACCACTCTGCACAGTAATGCAGATGGATAAAAGTGACAGAAACTAAAAATGTCTTTAGGAAGAAAAAGTGTGCATGGCCTTTACACACCAATTATACTTGGTAGAATTGACTTTGAAACTTTCACATTTGTAAATTCCATTACTTTATTCAAATTGAAATCCATAGTAGAAGACACAAAAATGTTGTTTTGTATAATGCTTTTGACAGAAAATATTTTTTTATGGCAAGGTATTTCACACCTTTTTGCTCGAGTTGTCTGGATCATTTATATTGAGTGACTTTGGTGACCATGATGTTTATTTCAGTGTTGATTCTTCTAAAGAGTGTCAGACTAAGATGTTAGAAAAGAATGAAGATTAAGTGGAAATATACCTGAAAATGCAATTATGACAAGCTTATATTTGTTTACTTTACAGAAATATACTTTCTGAATGAAATGTAAGTGACTTTACCTTCTTCTACAGCTACAGTTTCAGACATACTTTGAATTAATGAAAAGTCCAAATCTAGTGTGAAGATAAGAATTCGTACATCAGATTGAAAAAATGTTTTTCCTGTATTCATATCAACAATTAGGAAAATAAAAACTCATGACTGATTTTTCATGTGCTTGCAGTAAAAATGTGTATTTCTGCACATCCTATAGTAACATGGATATCTACTCTTCTTCCCATGGAGAAAACCATTAACAGCAAATATAAACTCTACAAGTGCTTACAACTTAGTGTCTGCAGCCTCATAAAGATTGTCAAACAGCAAAACTATTCTAAGAAAAGCCTGATTAAAAAACAAACAAACAAACAAACAAACAAACAAGAACAAACAAACAAAAAACCCCAGGTTGTCTAATGTTATCAAGAACTGAAAACTGGGGAATGTATAAATATACATTTCAGTATCTAACTGTAGGCTGCTGTTGAAATCCAGAGTAATTGATCATCAGAATTTTCTTTGAGGTAGATGACAGATATGTTACTATTTCTGTAGCTTGAAGAAGATAAAGGCAAGTGTGGTTGATAAATACATTGTTTTGAGGGTAGGGTTTATAGCAACTCTGTTAAACTACAAATAAAATCTTTCATTATAATTGTTTTTAGACTGCAAAGAGAATAATAAATAATTTAGTTAAAATCTTTTTTTCAAACTTTAGCTTTTTGTGTGCTATTTACTTCATATAAGCAGTACATACAAAACATATTTCTCAATGAATTGAAAAAATGCATGAACGTGCTTTAATTTAAAAAGAAAGATTTCCTCAGTAGTCTTAATAACAAAATCCTGGACTTTATTATGAATTTCAGACAAAAATCTTACTATTTGTCAGTTTTGCTTTTGCTTTGCACCACAGATCCACAAAAAAACAAAGTAAAAGCCACTTGATCCTTAAAAGATGTGTAAAGCAAAATATTATGTAACTATTCTCATATAACATTATGACCATGAATTCATTTGACAGATTTCTGTGGGATGACCTATCAAACACTACAGGCGGCACACATCAGAGCATCTGTTTTGAAGTAAACTGAAGGGATCTGTTACTAGAAAATGTAACAATGTAATCATTACAACGGACATTTCCAATTGAGGCTTTCATTGTTAACTTTCAGTGCCTCCTGCTGGCATAAATGCGGGACTTCTCACTTCCAAGAAAAGGAAGTAAACCTTCCTCATGCTGTTGACCTGTAACCGTTGCAATCAACATATCCTAGTTTTGCCTAATGCTATGTAATAATGATTTATCTAGTTAGCAGATCTCAGAGTTTCACTCTGTGTATCTGGTACTATTTGCAATAAAAGTCCTATTCCCAGGATGCAGGTTCTCCTGGCGCTACCATAATTTTCAGTGTAATCTTCTGGATTTTTTCCCTTCTGAAATCTCAGAAATCTGAATATATTGAAAAAACATTATTTTTTATTATTATTATTATTTTTAGCTCTGTGTACATCACATTACTGCCAGATAGAAGGTGAAATGTAACTGAAGAGTTTTTGTGTGTCTATGGCCCAGTCTACAGTATAATAGCATCTTCACTCAAGATGCTCTCATGCGTCTCAGGATACTATCCAGAAGTGCTAGGTGTGACCTCATGGTCCCAGAGTTTCCAGGAGTTTTAAATACAATTGCTTTTTCCTGCAACTTTATCAGGCCTAGACACACAAGCTCTTTTAGAAGAGCTGCTGGGAGATGCTGACCCCACATACTCACAGTGTCTGTTGGAGACTGCTAACTTATTTTCTACTTACTGAAAATCCCAGAATCCTACAGAGGGTGAAACATGTCCCTTGAATAAAACAAACTGCTAAGTACATACAGATTTCCCCAAATTTTATCCTCAGGAAGCCTTTCCAAGACAGAGAGAACAATGAATTTAGACACTCTTAGGGCATTTTGGTATCACAGCAGAGACATGAGCTACTGCTGACTGAACCTGGCAGAGAATCAGAAACAGCACAGGCCCCAGTGTAGCAGCAAGCCCAACATGATAAACCCAGCTAACAAGCTGATGCAGCTAAGCTGCTGCCAGCATATTTGCATGGTGCCATCTCAGGCTGCACAGACCTATTTTTTTGAGGTGACACTTGCCTGAACAGCTCTTCCTCTTCTGCCTTGAAACACAGAATTTAGGCAATTAGATATTCAAAGGGGTCAGGCCCTCATTTCTCTCTTGGCATTGCTGTGGACAGCTGACTTTGGGGACCCATAAAAAGGGACTGCATCATATTCATCAGATGCCTAAACAAATTTATCTGAAACAGCTGCAGTTACATCAAATAGGAATAATAGCCTCAGTCAGGTACTTCTAGAAGTAGCAAGGAATAAAGTGTGTTAACTTCTCAACTGTCTTTTGGGTGTTTAGCAGATATGACTGATTAAAGTAGTACTGAAGTTACACTATTAGCCATTTAGAAATGTCTAGCAACATTGGCATTGTCGATAGGCACAACAATGGCACACCCAACTTCTATGAAGTTTCTCAGCTTTTTTGATTTTCGGTGTAAACTTTTAGCAAAGGTGAAGTCCAGGCAGGAACACAGAGATAGCTTAATTACTTTCTGTTTGAGCTGGTACACAGACAGTAGGTTTCACCTACATTCCTAGGGAAAAAAACATCCCATAAAACAACAGTTTTGAAACTGCTGCCCATAATCTCTCAGGCGAGATCCATAAGTGATTTGTACACCATAATGCAGAAGACAGGAAGATGGGCAACTCTTTTATGTTCTTAACTGACAGGATGAAAATTTAAAATTTTCCTGATTATCACAGATGGTGGAACCAAGTCCAGGATTTCTACTCCAGACAGTAAAGATTTCTTGGTACTAAGGAACTGGAATTGGATTCATGACATCAACTCAGTAGGCTTATTCTTGGATGTCATAGTGCCAGCTCTCTACTATAATAGTCTATATGACACCTGGAGAATACAACTGATCACTGCATGCATTTAAAGGGACAGAGGAAAAGGTACCAACACATGCCCAAGCAACTCCTAATATTTACCAGAGATTGCAGAAGTACCACTTCCAGAAACAGAATACAATCCCATTATTGCAGTTGCTGACGTATTTTCCTAGACACCTCAAAATGGCTACTGCGTATGTGTAGGTCACATGCATAGTAGGAAGCACGATGAGGGTGATGAAACACTAGAATAAGTTGCCCAGGAAGGCTGTAGATGCCCCATCCCTGGAAGCATTCAAGGTCACGCTGGATGGGGCCCTGAGCAACCTGATCTAATTGAAGGCATTCTTGCTCATAACAAGGGGAGTTAGACTAGATGACACATGGAGGTTGCTCCCAACCTAAATTATGCTATCATTCTATGCTGTAATGAAAAGGACCTTTTAATTTTCACTGAAAAGAGCTGAGGATGGCCAATACATCTTTAGATCAAATATAAGGTAGAAAATATGCACATCAAAATTAGTCTATTAGTTTTACATGTTTATATGTCTATATCAAAAAGATACCATGAAGATAGCTTCATAGCATTAATTTGCAAGCAATCCTGCATGAAAGAAAAAATGGAAATGCACTCAAGTGTACAATTTTATTTTACCAAAATCTGTGTCTGTCCTCTTATCACATCATATAGGGATCTCAGAAAGAAACATCTGAGAAGAAAACTACAGGAAACTGAAATCTCTTCACTGGTTTGATACACAATTGATGCCAGCACAGCAACTTGGAATTAATGTACAGAAGAGTTTTATAACTATCTCTTCAATTTAAAATACACTAGATAAATTTTTTTCCACAATCAAAAAATCTAGGAAACTTAAGCCTGAAACCCAAACAACTTCAACAAATATTTTTCTAAGCAAAAGCCATTCAAGTGAAATTAATTATTTCCACACAGCCAAGGGGAAGAGGATAATGGAGCCCCTGGGAATGGTGTCACTCCTGGAGAAAAAAAAAAGCCCACACATATTTTAAGGTACCCTGAGTAGCATTTTTCATGTAGGTACTCTGGGCAGCTCTGTAACCTAATGAGGCATCCTGTGAAATTCATAGTGATGGGCAGTTCAGAAGGTAAAAAGGAGACTTTGTACACTCTAAATTCAAGCATGAAAAAGTCTTTTAACCTCAGTGGCTGGAGGTGGCCAACCACTGACAAAATGATTTATCGTGCTCTAGACTGTTATATTTTCTAGAAAGTGATATAAGTGATGTTCAGAGTAGTCTGTTTGGGAGTCTACTTTGAAATTTTGGGCAAGAAAAAGTGCTGGGGGACCAGTACTATGATTTACAGGGAGGGGAAATTCCAAAGACTTACTATAATTCAGGAGTGGGGATGACATTATCATAAAGTGTACCTTAGAATCATAGAATTATAGAATAATTAAGGTTGGAAAGGACCTTAAGATCATCTGGTTCCAACCACCCTGCCATGGCCAGGGACACTACATTAAGCCATGTCACCCAAGGCTATGTCCAACCTGGCCATGAACACTGCCAGCGATGGAGCATTCACAACTCCCCTGGGCAACCCATTCCAGTGCCTCACCACCTTTACAAGAAAGAATTTCTTCCTCATATCCAATCTAAACTTCCTTTCTTTAAGTTTGAACCCATTACTCCTTGTCCTATCACTACAGTCCCTGATGAAGAATCCCTCCCCAGCATCCTTATAGGCACCCTTCAGATATTGGAAGGCTGCTATGAGGTCTCCACGCAGCCTTCTCTTCTCCAGGCTGAACAGCCCCAACTTTCT
>JANRGW010047045.1:0-54031 GCA_024733675.1 Psilopsiagon aymara
GCTCCATCGCTGGCGGTGTTCAAGGCCAGGCTGGACAGAGCCTTGGGTGACATGGTTTAGTGGGAGGTGTCCCTGCCCATGGCAGAGGGCTTGGAACTAGATGATCTTAAGGTCCTTTCCAAGCCTAACTGTTCTATGATTCTATGATGGAAATACAGGATCGTTAAGCCAGAGGAAGACAAAGACCCTCCATCTACCCTTGTACTAGCAGCAGTAGGAGGTGGTAGTAGGAAGCAGGTGGCTCTACATAAACAGGACAGATGTGTGGCAACTCTCTCAAAAGATTTCTCTTTCTAGTGCAAGACCCTCATTTTCAAAGTCCCCTTGCTTTCACACAGCTTTTGTCTGATCTCACCTCTCTCATCTAGCATCAGAGGCCTTTTGGTCCTGCCAAAGGCTGCCTAAAAGTTGTGCTGCCTGAAAGAAGCCTTCCTTTATCTTTCTGAAGCATCTGTTCACCATCTAATTTCAAAGCATAACTGAAAATCTGTTTTGTTGGGTTATTTTCTTTTTCCCCATGCTAGTGCTTTTAAATCTCTTAATCACTTTGGTGTTGTTTTTTAATTTGTAAATTTTTAGATGTGGTCTCTTTTTTCCTTTTGAGAGCAAAATATTGCCTCAGATTGCTGGATCACAACATAGATCAGAAATGTATTAGTTAATAATGCTTAAAAAAAAAAGTCCTCCTTCTGTTTAAGTCAGTGCAATGATTTTGACCTATTTTGTTTTGCTGAACAAAAAGAGCACAAGGAAGAAATCAGTTCTTTGACAGAGAAGATGAAATAGTTAACCCCGTGATTTTCACACATCAGTTTTGGTTAATTCTGTATGCTCTTTTCTTCTAAATCCCTTGTCTGATGGTAGGATGCTTGCCATGACACTGTAATTCCTGACTTACAGAGATTCTATGTGCTGTTTGATGCATGCAAGAATAACTTCATTTTTCCTTTCCCATCCCTTACTCCCTCTCCCCCTCCCCAGCTTTTTTTCCTACTCCATATTTATGCCAGTAGTTACGAAAAAGGAGGGAGATCTACCTCCTACCATTTTTTTCAAGGGCTGAGAAATTGGAGTACCTATGCAGCTGGGTTACACTTTTCAGTTTACATGGATTTTTTTATTCTCTCAAGTTAGACTGATGTCAGGAAATTCCTTCTCCTTACAGCCAGTCACAGTCTGAGGCTTTTAGAGAAGAAAGAGGAGACCCCCTGAGAACTTTTTCTTTCCCTTACATCTCTCCCCAACTTCCCCCCCTTGAAATCACTGGTTCAGACAGTCTCATCTCAGCCAAACCTGTATTTTAAACTTCAGGGATACATTCCTTTCACATCTTTTGAAACTCATTTTTCAAGGAAAAGAAGTGGAAAATTCGCAGTCCTTAGCATGCGTGGGAAAAGCCTTGAGAAAGACATATCCAAACACACTGTACTGAGCTTACAACAGAGGCTGCTTCTGCACCTTCTGAGCTGCCTTGCTTGGGTCTGATAGGTGAGAAAATGTCACACAGGATATTTTCACCAGTACAGCTTTGCTCAACATTGTGTTGTGTGGTTGGCATGAATGCTGCACCACTGTGTATGTTTGGAATCTGAGACTTAGACAAGATAAACCCTTTTTTTCCTGAAAACTAATAATTGCATCTTATTGCTCCTTAAGTAATATTTTGGTACTGTTTTGGTTTTTTTTTTCTTTTTTCTTTTGCTAGGAATTTGGGGATAAAAACTTTTTTTAAGAAATGGTAGAAATTATGAAAATAACATTTAGGTTTTCATAGTTCTCCACAATGTTTGAACTCTGCAAAATTCATCCTCCGAGAACAAGAAATACAGATGATATGAGTCTAGAAAGCAAAAGTAATTAGGGCTGTAATCTGTGGAAATCAAGAGGACCCACTAGAGGTATTCATGCAGTTTGGTAGTTGCTATTCTTCCTTCTGTAACAGATGCCTATGGCTGAAAGCACAAGTTTGGATACCTACACTCAGTTAGTGTAAAACTGGTCCTACTGAATCCAGAAATTCTGAGAACTCAGTTGAGAAGTCATGAAAAAATCTGTGAATGAGTTACAGCTGTAGCAAACAAGAATTCTGCATCTCTCATCAATGCAATAGTTTGGCAGGGGGGAAATCTCATCTAAAAGCAGGTACAACAAGTATGATTTGCCTAGTTTCTCCTTTGAACTTAGAGAAAAATGTTCTCCACCTACATGAGCAAGAGCCAGCTGCTTTCCTTCTTCTTCACATACATGTCTGGTCCTGTAGAGTGGGCAGAAACTGAGCTGATGCACTCAGCAAGTGTAATTTAAATAACAGGTTTAATTACAGTCTTAGAACTGGAGTGTCAAGTTTGTGACAAACGCATAGTCATTTCCACTGCACTTCATAGAGTCAGCAAATGTTGATCAACACGTACTGCTCACTCTGTCTTTCTGAAGTTTTGATTTAAAATAACCAAGATCAAACCAGTTCTAAGATACACATGCATTGAATTATTACATTTTATTTTGCCCATTCATTTTTTTTTCATGGCACATATTCTCAGTAGCAATAGACATAGCAAAGCAACTGTTACGACAAGATAATATGGCTTTAGAAGCCAGTATTGTTGAGTGCTGGGAAAAGAATTAGAGAAAAGAGTAGCTTTTCTACAGGCTTAGAATTTGTGTGCTGTAACAGTTGTTTTCCTGGATGTTTGTGGCATGTCAATAATCACATCTTATTCAGGGTATGTGTCATCAAACCATTCTGAAGGCTGACAACTATATATTTTTCATTAAAGCAGTCAAAGCTGGATTCCCACAGCATTTGGGAATTCCCACAGCATCTTCCTTTTAGTTTTGTTAACAGTGAAGCCTCTTATTTTAAATTTATTTTGCCTCTGGTTAATGGAGAATAGCGGTGTTAATGCAAAAAACCCCATAGAAAATGGTGAAGAAGCACTTTATTTTTAGAAGCCTTTTTCTAAATACTTTATTTGGTTTATGTTTATTACCTATACTAAAAATGAATGCCAAAGAGGGAATTATATTTTAGAAAGAATCCTGTTATTCTCTGTAAAATAGATTTTGTACCTTTTCACGGGGCTCTCTGGAGATTTAAAGAAAATAGTCTATTCTCAGGAAGACTAATTTACTTAAAAGTGCGGATTTTTCTTTTTTTGTTTTTTTTTTACAGCATGTTTTAGTTTAAAAGAAAGTATTTAAGCTAAATGGGTTGTTGGCTTCCTGTTTCTTTGGTTTTACCACTATCTTTTGCCTCTCCAAAATACTCCTGAAAAACACCTCCATGTATTTCATGAAATCATAGGATGGTTTGGGTTGCAAGGGACCTAAAGGTCATCTAGTTCCAACCCCTCTGCCATGGGCAGTGATACCTTCCACTAGACCAGGTTGTTCAAAGTCCCATCCAACCTGGCCTTGAACACTGCCCAGGATGGGGCAGCCACACCTTCTCTGGACAACCTATGCCAGTCTCTCACTACCCTCACAGTAAAGAGCTTCCTAATATCTAATCCAAATCAACCCTTTTTCAGTTTAAAACCGTTCCCCTCTATCCTATCACTACATGACCTTGTAAAAAGTCCCTCTACAGATTTCTTTCTGGCCCCCTTATATACTGGAAGCTGCTCTCAGATCTCCCTTCTGTTCTCCAGGCTGAAGAAGCCCAACTCTCTCAGCCTGTCTACATAGCAGAGGTGCTCCAGCCCACTGATCACCTTTTGGCCCTCCTCCAGACTTGCCCAAGCAAGTCCACATCCCTCTTACATTCTGGGCCACAGAGCTGAAGGCACTACTGCGGGTGAGATGTCAGGAGAGTTGTAGTAGAGGGGGAGAATCACCTCCCTCGACCTGCTGGTCACGCTGTTTTTGGTGCAGCCCAGGATACAGTTGGCTTTCTGGGTTGCAGACGCACACTGCTGGCTCATGTTGAGCTTCTCATCAATCAACACCCCCAAGTCCTTCTCAGAGCTTCTTGCAATCCATTCCCCGCCCAGCCTGTAGCTGTGCCTGGAATTGCCCTTTGAGAGGCACAGGACCTTGGACTTGACTTTGTTGAACTCCATGAGGTTTACACTGGCCCAATTCCCAAGCCTTTCAAGGTCCCTCTGGATAGCATCCCTTCCCTGTAGCATGTTGACTGCACCACATAGCTTGGTGTCACTGGCAAATTTGCTGAGGGTGCACTCAATCCACTGTCCACGTGGCTGACAAAGATGTTGAACAGATGTTGTTTGTTACTGTTAGATCAGTGTTAGAAATAAATTACTCCAGAAGATATTTTCCAATTCAAAATGTATCCATTTTATTTTGTCCCTTTTAATTCAGGCATACTTATCCTGTTCCTATCAGGAATCTAGGCCCCTTGATTTTTGTTCTTTCTCCCCTTTCCCCAAACCTTTGCAGCATTTCAGTCAAACACATTGATGATTGCAGAATATTTGTCTTGTTTCCATGCTCCCATTCTTGAATTAAAGAAATAGGTTGTATTTAATCTGTTTAATTTTGATACCTCTGGTGTCAAAACCCAAGTGGGATGCACTGAATGTCATCTTGGTCTCCTCAAGATGAGAAGCCAGTTTTGTGTTCCCTTTGTGTTGTCTACCCCTATGTTTTCCATAATGCATGATTAATAGAAAACAAAAGGGCTTTTCCCATGTATTTTTAAATCGGTCAGTTCTAGTTTCAAAAAATAATTGCCTAGCACAAGTTTTTACCATGTGTTTACCCACTGCTCCTTATCTTTGGCAAGTTTTAGCTCACCTTGCCAATTTAAATCATACTTGAAAAATAATATTTTGGTTTTGTCAGTTAGTTTTGTCAAGACTTATGAGATCACTGACTAGAAAGTGTGTATTCCATTTACGTATGAGCAGTTTTTTGCTTTGCTATTTGAAACATGTGGATAAGCAATTTCCATCAATCAGCTATTGAATACAGGGCCACATAGCAAGACAGATATGAGCTATTCCAGGCAATGGCAGTGAAAGAGCTGTGGGTCCTATTATGCAGTACCCCAGCCTGTTTCCTTACCTTTATACCTTTCCTTCTGAAAATTCCCATCCTCAGAAAGTGTCCTGGCATCCGTAAGTGACAAAACTGCACACTATCATTCAGTGCGTTGGCTCTGACCATCCCCTTCTCCACCCTCAGAAAGGTTTATGTCAGCTCTTTCCCAGTATCCTATGCAAAAGTTAATCTTGAACTTTTCCCCATGCATAAGATGCTGTGAACTTGCCCCAGGTCTTGATTTTACAATTGCTGCTCCTTAGTGTGGTATGTCACCTTGACTCCATGAACAGGGCCCCCTCAAGCCCTTCTCTTCTTAGGATGCCTCCAGAAAGAGAAGTTGAAGTTTGTGCCGCTCCATCTCAGGGAGGAGGGAATAATGCATGATTCCTCCAGGTTTCCTGCTTCTCCTTAATCAAAGCATTAATCAAAAAGCTGACTCAGGTAACCAGGAGACTTGAGGGATGATGCTGTAGATGTGTTCATATGTTTTTGCTTCAAAATGGAGGAAATATCTTCAAAAAAGTCATAGCAGAGCTATCTGTGCTGGGTTTGCAGTCTAATATTCATGATGCCCCTCAAGTGCTGATGAAAGCAACAACTCTGTTAGATACCAGCGGTCTCTTTCTGTTACTTACATCAAGCCTATTCATTCAGAAGCAATCCAAAGAAAGCAGGATGATTAAGAAAGAGACAGTTGTCTGGTGTTGCAAATAATGGCCTATGGCTTTGCCCTTAGTGACCTAAAAGATATCATAGGATGAATTTTTATTAGCATTACTTCCCCAATAAAACTATTTTCCCTTAAACATCACATATTAAATTGATTATCCCCTGTGTCATTTTAAAAGTATGCAGTTGCTGTTGATTTATATGGTCAGACTGCCTGCCAACTCAGCAGTTTCCATCCTAAAATAACAGATCCAAAAAAACCCCACGCCCCACATTCTACTGCTCTAAGTTGTAATGAGTCAGCTGCAGATCTCTGCAACCGCTAATTTCAGCCCATTTGTCCAAAGGGACAAGCAAAAACATGCAATTTTCTAGCAATTACAATCAGTGAAGAACTCTATATGGAAATGGTCAGCAGAAATATCAAGAAAAGTATTTAGACCAGGAAGCATTTTCTGCTGTTTTCTGCTCACACATTCTCTCTCTATATATATACATATATGTGTTTCCAGTAAATAATTACATGACAGTCACAGACCTTGTAGGCCAGTTTTAGAAAAAGGAAAAACCCAAACCAAAACTAACCAAACAAAAAACCCCAAACCTGGTGAAGTGAATAGTTGCTAGAGGTTTGAAACTCAAATGAACAGCTGATGGCAAGACAGTGCAAATTTCAATAGTGTCTCTTAACACTGTAACAAAATGAATGAAAAATCTTCTTGGCAGCTCTTCTATGCATGGTTATTTCAGATGTAAGCCAGACAGCCCTGTGTGTCATGTATGTCATACTGTGCTATTGGAACAGCACACAGACTAACAGAGAGCAGTAGTAGGTATGGCAAATACAAATGTATGATCATATCTAAAAGCAAGAAAAAATAAGGAGGCTACCTTCAAAGATGAATAATGCTGGCGCAGTCTTCATGTGTTTAATATGCATCTTGGTGTTAGCTAGGAATGAGTAAGAGAAGAAATTAGTCTACTCTTTCTTCTAGTAGTTCAAGATGCAGAGCTTGCTGATCTCTTCAGGGTATTGTGATACCTTGTGTTGACCTCTTAAAATCCACTGCACCATAGTGTTATAGTCCTTTATTACTGGAACACAAAAAAATGTAGAGTAAATTCAGGGTAATAAACGATGTTCTCAGAGTTCTCTGCTTACAGCAAACAAAAAATCTATGCAGTATTATGGCATCTGGGAAACAGGGAACCCATCTCTGTTATCTTCCATTTTGGCACTACGAAGGTCACCAGGAATTCAGATAACCTTTTTGATGTGGCAGAGCCAATAAATGTCTGGCAATCACTGCACATGCCAGCTTTTACCAGTCCAATCACTTATGACCATAATCATGTGTGACTTCGTCGTTTTAAGGTGATTTATAGGGCCTCATACTTAACTTGTATGTTGTTTCTGTTTCTGTTAATGATGCAAGCCCAGAGCAATAATGTAATGAGACAAATCCAATAGAGTTCATTTGTAGAGCCTGTGAAAGGGACATCTTTAAGAGACCTTACATTTAATGAGAATATGATATTGATTAAATTAGATCTACAAAAGCATAAACAATAACACTGAATTTCCAAAGTGTGCTCTGATTGATCTACTATTTCAGATTTAGGCTTTAGGGTTAAAAATGGGGTGAACGCATAATCATAAATAGTCTTTTCATGGCATCAGTACTAATTAGTATAATTATATCCCTATGTCATTTGCTTAATTTATGAGTTGGCAGCATGGCTGAAAGTAGGGTTTTTTCTTGCCTTTTCTGTTTAGAATTTGGTTATTAGGATGAAGTCGTTAGTTTACAACTAAGTTGCTTTATTTCCTCTAGCACTAATATTAATGGAACACTTCATCACTGGAGGCCATATCTTGCCTTTCTGGTAAATAGAGGGAAGAACTCCTAAGGGGTTTAGCTTCCCACTCCATCATTAAAGCTGCAGGAGGAATTTCTTAAATGTGCTATGTGAGACAATGAGGCAATTTCTTATGAAGTCATTTTTGTATACACATTCCCATCTTCATGTCTCCAGTGGGCTCTTTGGATCTTCTCCTCCTCCTTCTGCCTGCACAATCCATCAGTTCAAATGCAGAAGAAAGTTCTGCTTTGCAGGGGGAAAAATGTGCAACCTAGCTTTAATTACAGAGTTTTACCAACCTAAATCAGCCCTAAACATTCAATTCTTAGTGCATGTGTCTGGCAGCAGTTGACCTCAAATCCCCTTGATGAAGGCTTTTTTTTTCCCTTGGTGTGGAAGGGGGATAAGGGGGGAGACCTGTTGTTTGGACCACTCTAGACTATCAGTGCGCAACATAAATAAAACTCTAAAGACTTGGAGCTTTTTATTGTCACAGCATGACCTGATGTAATAACCCATCTCTCCCTTTATGCCATTCCCCTCTAGTGGTGGATCCGAGGGGGAGTGCTGCTGTGTACAGCCAGAAGCTGCTACAGAGCAGAGCAAGCTCCTTGCTTGTGGAACTGGGCAGCAAATGTTTAAGCCACATTTAAGGATGAAAGTTTATAAGTTCCTGTTGTTTTAAATACTATATTTTCCATTCACGTACTCATATCCTTTCATAGGTTTTCTTTTTTTCCCTTGAAACTACATGACCTAAAGCTACATACCGCTGCCATAAAGCACGTGATTCCCTTTTGCGTCCCTCTTTGCCAGCAGTATCTGCTCAGAGCCTGAAGCATGCTGTTACAATAAACCACGGTATTTTAATCCTAATTCCCTAGTTGTATCTTCTATCCTTCTTTCTAGATATGTTTTAAAAGAATCCTAAATCTAAATGCACATGAGAATGCACGCTATGTCTTTTTAACAGTGTAGGTGTGCTTCATGAACACACAAGGATACCTGTCCCTGCACGTAAATTCTGAATCTTCTGAGTCGGGTAACTTCAAGTTCATGGCAATTTCCCCTCTGTGCACTTCCTAATGGAAGTCTTGGGTGGTTGTTTTGCAGTGGGCAACCATGTGAGGATGTGTCAGAGCAGGGCACTTGCCAAGGCTGGCCTCTTTCCTCCCTCTGTGTCTATCCACTGGCCTCTAGAAGAAGGTGCACACTGAAGAGCTCTGCCCCTTGACAGGGGGATTAGCCGTATTCCAAATTGCTGGGGAGTTCAGAAGGGCTGAAGCTGAGCTGGGCTCTGAAATAGGGGTATTGCCTGAGACTAGAAGTCCTGTCCTGGCATTCCTCATCCATCCCACATTCCAGCCTCTTACATTGATCTCAGATGTCTTCCAGAAACCTTCCCAGGAGAAACAGCTGCCTTATGCTTAAGAGAGGAAATACTGAAAGCTCATGATGTTTTAAATCTGGGGGATTGATGCAATTTCTCCCCTTTGGCAGCACAAACAGTGTTTAATTCATCTCTTGCTACAGTCAGGGTATGAGGAACTATCCTAAAATTTGTTAGTTGTGCAAGTAAAGGATGGTACCTCGTGCTCGTAAAAGTTGATATCTCTTTGGTATTAAATCATGTAGTTTAACAGGATTTGAAAAGCTATGTTGAGAAAAGGATGGAAGTGATGTGATATTGGCACATGGGCTCAGATTTTCAAGCCTAAGGTATCTAAACCTTGTGCTTCTAAAGGTGGCTCTTTAGTGGGTTTTTGAAGTGTCCACTAGCAGTCAGGAAAGAGGGGGGATCATTTAGCAAATCTCATTTTTCTGTCCCTCTGAGACCTTTGTGGGGTTTTCTCTCCTACAATGGCTGAAGTTCTTACTATAATGCCTTTGGAAGGGACAGTCAAAAATTAGCCTAGTATAGGGCTGACTCCTAGTGATTACTCACAGACAGAAGTAGCAGTCTTACAGGAGTCTGGCAGAGAGGCTGAAATCTGAGCGTCCACATGCATGGATATGTTCATGAACGTATGGATGTAAACGGGCAACTTCTGAGTTGGATTTGCAGCAGATTAATGTTAATTGTTAAATAAAGTGTTGGGTAGGTATTCTGAGTCATAGACATTTTCTCCCATTCCCATAAGAGTATGGTTCAGCTTGTGTTAACACTTACAGTGCTAAATCCAGAGTACCTCCTGTGAGTCAGTGGCTTTAGGATAGATTTTAACAGAGTTTAAAGGGGAGTAGGTACCTAAATAAGGGTAGTTAAGACATGGAAGAGAAATTAATTGGTGTGATATATGCAGTAATTTTGCTACATAAACAGAGGATGTGACATTCATGCTCTTCAGAAAAAGAAACAGCAACTCTTCATAAAAATAATAGCCAAAATTCCTGTAACTAAATGGAGATGACATACTTTTTCTTACATTAATTTCTTCCAACTTGATTGCCTCATGCATTTGATGGCATTTGGTGGATAGCTGGTTGCTGTATTCCCTAGCATATCATTTAATCAGTTTTCAGTGTTGAGCTTGAGTTGCTGCCATTTAGTATTTGCAGGAGTGCCAGCTGTATGCTTGGCACTGCCTAAGCACTTGAGGATGTCAACTTGGACAACTGGTAAGACAAAAAGAAATAATACTATTTTGCACAGCTTAAAAATCAATGTATTTTCATAAGCACCATGTTGCAAGTGGATCTGCCAGGTTCAGATAAAGCAGGACTTTGGGAGAAATTTGAGCAGAAGAGGTGCTATGGGACAAAAGACAAGGAAACTGAAAACTTGGCAGGCTGGGGGGAAAGGGGTGGAAAAGTGAAGATAAAGCTTAACAAGAGGAAGATAAATTAAAAGGACCCAGAATTACACTGAGCTTGGAAGGTGCTGACACGATTTTGGAGAGATGCCAACAATGAAGCTGAGAAAGGGATGGGGGGAGAGGAAGGAAAAGAGGCGATCAAACTTCCAGGCAAGAAACACATGTTTATTTGGCAGCACTTTGATTTGTATGCCTTTGTGCACATGGGAAGCCAAGAAGGAGGAATCAAGGCTGCAGTAATCAAAATGGGACACACGTGAGAGAGTGAGAGATAGAGCAAAGGATTGCACTGTAAGGATGGAGATGAAAGGGGAATTTTGAAGATCCTGAAGAGATAAGTGTCATGACTTGGATATGGTTTGGATGTGGCTAAGGTGGAAGGAATAAAACACAACCCCCAAACGCTGGCCGAAGTGATAGAAAGAGTGGTGTTGTCAACAACACTAGAAAAGTTCTGTGAGGAAAGGTAAATCTGTTTTGGCCATAATCCATCAAAAATGACGAAGAATACAGACTGTCTTGGATAGCTAAATCATACTTAAAGAATTATTTTTTTCATGGAATTAATACAGTGCAAACTCCCAGCAACTGCAGCAGTTGCCAGCTAATTTAAACCACTCTTACATAGATCTGTAAAAGGTCTCACGTTTCATGACACAGCTCTGTTGAAATGGTTGTTAGTTCTTGGATTATATAGATCTTTCATATAACTGTGGGGTAGGGAAAATGCATGTGTTATTACGGGAAAGCATAATTAGAAGATCCCAGAAGTTGGCAAGGAAATATAAGGCAACATGTTAGTAGATTAAGTAGGTGGTCTGCATGTGGATCTGCCTGTACTCCCTCTTTGGGTGTCAGATTTCATTATAGCCATCTCTCTTGAATTTCCTTGGATGCCAATCTTTCCCTCTGTCTTGCCTTTTTTTTTTCATTTCACTAGCGCAAATACATGCAGTGTCAACCTGTAACTCATCAAATATTAGCAACAGAGGCTAGTATTGCTCCTGATGCCTTCCTGGACCACAGTTCAGAAAAAAAGCTGTTTCTCAGCCACTTTTGGTATTGATTCCATAATGCTCCATCCCTGGCAGTGTTCAAGGTCAGGTTTGACAGGGCCTTGTCCCTGCCCATGGCAGGGCTTTGTAATTAGATGATCTTTCCAACCCAAGGTCCTTTTCAGCCCAAACCAGTCTATGATTCTATGATAGCTACATGCAGCTGTTTATACCAAGAATCTTTACAATAACAAGTTACCAGTTTTAGTGTACACAGCTGGAAGACATGGCTGTTTCTTTCAGTACTGACGATAAAGTTTGTTTCTCTGGCAACTGCCAGGTCCAGGGCACCCATGGGAAGTCGTCTCCTAATGAACCTTATGGGACTACCCAGGTAGGAGAGCCTGAGAGTTGTTTGACAGACACACATCAATATGGTGGCACCATCATGACACTGCTGGTAGACAGCATCAAAACTAGGAGCTACCAATGTTATCGTGGCATTCACAAAACTAAAAAAATCAGTGTATTATGCATTTCTCCCCATCTCTGTGCCTCTTTTTCTGCTGTCTACTCTCAAAGTGGGATGGTGCTACTAATGCCACCCTGGCTCTTCCTTCGGGGAGGTGAGGGCAGCCCGCACTCCTGAGGGAGACGAGAGCAGCCTCACTTCCCTTCCATTCCTCTGTCCAGGGGTACCCCCTTTGTTCCCAGTAAAATGCTGGATCACACCCACATCAGAGAGGTTAGTGGCACAGATCCTGAGGAGCTGCAAGAGTATGAAAGAGAAAGCACCAGAACCATTCTGCATTTCAGGCCCTGTGTAGAGTGAAGCTCCCATGGGTACATGCCTGTGCTCCCAAGGAAAGCAGATTATGTAAAAGGAGGATTATTAATAAGATATTCCTGATGCCATTGGGATACTTGTAGAAACTGGTCTGTGTGACAGTACAGATCTAAATTCTTGAGGAATGTGGTACCTCTTCTTTGATTTCAACATACAGATGAACTCAATGCTTCTTTTCAATGTCTTGGTGCAAAAGAGAGGCTGTAGTGCAGTTGAGATAAAAATGCTAGAATGTATTTATAAACCTAATGCTCCATCCAGCTGGGAGCTGGAGCAATTCCTATAGCTCCTTGTTAGCTACTCAAGGACAGTTGTGGCTGGTCTGTGATAAAAGAAGATTATTCATGCAGTCTGTCTGGAATACAGATTGCATCCTTTCTTTTAAAACTATTAGAGGAAGGACACTCACATGGGAAATGTAAGGAATCAAAATGTAGAAGTCTTAAGAAAGTCAAGCCACGACCTACCCCTCCCCTCTGTAAATGTTTCCCTGTGCAAATTCAAGGCAACTTTCCATCATTTATCGGTAGTCCTGAATAACCTGCGAGGTCCCAGTTGACTGGAGGTTAGCAAATATGACATCCATCAACAAGAAGGGCCAAAAGGAGGATCTGAGGAACTACAGACCTGTCAGCCTAACCTCAGTGGCATGGGAGGTTACAGAGCAGATCATCCTGAGTGCCTTCATGCGGCACGTATAGGACAACCAGGTGATCTGGCCCAGTCAGCAGGGCTTTCTGAAAGGCAGGTCCTGCTTGACTAACCTGACCTTCTTTTGTGACAAGTTGACACACTTAGTAGATACGGGAAAAGACTGTGTATTTTGTCTATCTCGACTTCAGCAAAGCCTTTGGCACCATTTCCCACAGTGCTCTCCTGGAGAAACTGGCTGCTCATGGCTTGGATGGACATAGTCTTTGCTGGTCAAGAAACTGACTGGATGGCCAAACCCAAGGAGTGGTGGTGAAAGGAGTTAACTCCAGTTGTTGGCTGGTCCAGGGTTCAGTATTGGGCCAGTTCTGTTTAATGTTTGTTTATCAACAGTCTGGATGAGGGGATCAAGTGCACCCTCAGTAAGTTTGCTGATGACACTAAGCTGGATGAGAACACTGAACTGAAGGATAGGGAGACTCTGCAGAGGGATCTGGATAGGATGGATCATTGTGTTTGAGTTTCAACACAGCTCACTTCCAGGTCCTGCACTTGGGCCACACCAACCCCATGCAATGCTACCGGCTTGGGGAAGAGTGTCTGGAAAGCTGCTTGGTGGAAAAGGACCTGGGGTGCTGACTGATGGAGCTGAACGTGAGTCAGCTTGTGCCCAGGCAGCCAAGAAAGCCAAAGGCATCCTGGCCTGTATCAGAAATAGTGTGGACAGCAGGGCCAAGGCAGTCATCATCCCTCTGTACTCAGCACTGGTGAGGCTGCACCTTGAATACTGTGCTCTGTTTTGGACCCTCACTACAAGAGGTGCTGGAGCGGGTCCAGAAAAGGGCAATGAAGCTGGTGAAGTGTCTGGAGCACAAGTCTGATGAGGAGCAGCTGAGGGAACTGGGGTTGTTTAGTCTGGAGAAAAGGAGGCTCAGGGAGACCTTACTGCTCTCTACAGCTACCTGAAAGGAGGCTGTAGTGAGATGAGGGTCAGTCTCTTCTCTTAAGTAACAAGTGATAGGACAAGAAGAAATAGCCTCAAGTTGTGCCAGGGAATGTTCAGATTGGATATTAGGAAAAATTTCTTCACCGAAAGGTTTGTCAGCATTCCTGGGGATATTTAAAAGACAGGTAGTGTGGTATTTAGGGGCATGGTTTAGTTGTGGACTTGGCAGTACTAGGTTAATGGCTGGACTCAGTTTTTGTAAAGGTCGTTTTCAACCTAAATAATTCTGTGATCAGGAATTTTGCTTTCCTTGATGTTACGGCATGCTATTATCATCTTACGGCATTCACTATCATTACAGAAGAAAACTGAGCCAGAAATTCCCCATTTTTAAACTGAGCGTTGTTTGCTAATCAGGATATTATATTTCATTTAAGGAAGTCACAGTTAATTTCCTGCTAAACAATTTGTTATACTGGGATGGGGAAGGAGCTGTAACTGCTGCTGCTGCTGCTATTGTTGTTTTAAAGTGCTTGTCTGCACTGGCTATAGACAAAGTTTGACATTGCCTGTTTCATATGCACGTAATGATTAGGGAAAAAGCAATTTAGAAAGTTTTGTGGCTTTCCTCCTGCACCAGACCGTACTGCTGCACCCCTTGCTGCCACCTCCTGGGACAACACGCAGGATTTGTCTCCATCAAAAAACAGAGGGCAAACAGAAGTGGCAGCTGTGGAGAAGCACCAGTAGCAAAGGCCTGTCATTACCCCTTCAGTCGCAGGTTAAAAGTTACTCAGACCATGATAGCTGAACTCCTTTGTAGTATTACTCTCAGCGTAAGTTTCTCTAGGATATATTTGGGTCACTTGCAGTGGGTTTTGCTATCTGTCTGCTATGAAGTGTTCCTTGAAATGTATAAACGGGTCGAGAATGTTAAAATCCTGTGGGGAACTGTTTTCAGGGCTACATTTCTGTGTAAATGTAGCCCTACATACATAGACTTCCTGCTGGCAGAGGGGAGGTCTTTGCGTACTAAGATAGATTGACTTCTTTCCACTTGGACAGTAACAGCAATACAGGAACATGCTAGGGTAGCCAGAATAAATTGAAACTAGATTACTTTATATTTGCTGCTGAGAAATGCAGAATAAGAGCATCTGCATTTGTATAACATTTCTTCACTTAAGGCATGAAGGAGTGCAGCTTCACTCTTCCTAGAAACAAAACACTAGCCCTCATCTCCTGATTTAAAAACAGTGCTCTGTGGCAGCATTGCTTCTGCTTGGCTGGAGCAATAGCTCTCATCTTGTTTCCTTCCAGGTTTAGTGTTGCTCACCTAAATATAACTTTGCTTATCACAGCCATCTAATCTTTACAAGAACAAGACTGATTTTTTTTAAGGAAAGCAATTATCTAAAGCCATTTTATTTCAAAGCTCAAATCATCGCGCTCGTTGATTTCTTTTCTTCCTGCAACCTGGAAGGGTTGACTCGTCAGATCACTTCCAAACATTGTTTGGGAGTATTTGGGAGCTAGAGTCTAATTTGCACCTGCAGGGTCCAGGACTAGAGCTGTATGATCCAGTCACATTTTAGCCACTACCTCTGTCTCTAGGGTAGCCAACTCTATCTTTAGTTGTCATAATGCAGTTTGTGCTCTGCTTTGATTGCTTCCATGGTTCAGCTCCATGTTGTCTTTTTGTTGCAGTGACTCAACTTTCAGCATGCTTCTTGAGCACAGATTTTAGTGCCAGAGAACCACTGGTACCACCTGCACAGTAAAGTGCTACGGATTTCAGCATGGAACCCATTCAGCCTATCATGTTTGCTCAGTGTTGCAGCCTGGTGAAGAGAGTTCATCATTATCTGTTCCTTAAGTTATGGAGGGACCTTTGTGAAACCATAAATAGCTTGAATTCAGCACTTTGATTGTATCAGTTAGTAAAGTCTGAAGTGGATAAAGATGAAGAGGTAGGCTAGGGGGAAGGCAAAACATACATCATCTTCCAGGGAGAATCCATCAAGAGTTACATTTAGGATGCCAGAACAATAGTGGCTGCCTTGGCCAGCTCTCTTTCCTGTGCGCACACATACACAAACACATGCACACCCTCAGTCATTGATACAAAAAAATTTGTGATGCTTCTTTGCCTCTTTTACTTACATGTCAGTCCTTTCAGGTATAACAAATACTTCTGGAGAGCACAGTAACATCACTGTGCCAGCTGAGATCTTTGAGCCGTTGTCCTCCTCTGCTAAAGCAAACATGCTCTTTGTTCAGATGAGATGCCATTTCTCATTTACATCAGTCCTCTTGCACTACTGCATCCCTTAGGCTGGAGGGCAAAGGAAGAAGGATGGCTATGGCTTATTTCAAATTGGCTTCTGTATGCCCAGGTGTTATGTCAGCAGAAATGTAACCTGTTCATATCCACATGTGCCACTATGGATCCCCTTGTTCACGATGTTTCTGGATATTTTGTATGTACTATAAAAGCAAGAGATGCTTTAAAAAAGTAGAAATGTGACTTGCTTGTGTGATTTCTATAGTGAAATAAGTGAACATGAGCACTAATGAGCAAAGTGTGAAGCATGGTTTGGAAAGCATACAAATCCAATGAAAAGTATGTTGGATTTCAGATGAGACAAAGAAGAGGGAACACAGATGTGAGAGGGCATTTTCCCTCCAGCCAATATTGTTGCTGTGCTTGGTGAAAAGGAGGAACTGCTCTGAAACACTGAAGCAGTCAAACTGCATTAATTCCAAGTTCAAAGACTATCACAAACTAATCCAGGGTTGGAGGTGTTTGGTTTTATTTGTTTGTGATCCACCTGCATGTCAGGGACAAATCTTTCTTGCATTCTTAAAAGTTGCTCCTTTTCTCACTGGCAATGCCACAGAGAAGCAGAAGGCTGTGCTTGGGTTCACTGAGCTGGAACAGCATATTGATATAAACAGACCTGGGACCTGCTGAAAGAGATGCCTGCTTGGCAGTAACACCACCTTGAGTTCAGACAGGATGTACATCTGTGCCTCATTGATAATGTAATAACCTTCATTACATTCTTGGCTGAGAGCACCTGTGCACAGCCCGAGATGTCAGCCCAGGGCAGCCGTTTTGATTGAGGTGATATTAACAGCTCTCATTAAAACTCATGACTATAGCAGTGCCCAATAGCACTGCTATACTAAAGCGTCTGTCAGCATTTCTATTACAGAGCTCTATTTTCAGGAGTTAATAACATGGCCGTAAAAGTTTGCCTACCTCTGAGCTAAGCCTTGAATACAAAATATCAGACTGAGGTTTCTTCAAAGCAACATAACTACTACAGGTGTAAATTTCAGGGTTTTTTCTGAGGCTATCTTGCGCTTTGTTGGCAGCGCATTGGCAATTATCTGGCAATCATATGATGCCAAAAAAGTCATGTGTCTTCCTAGACTGGAATGGGAGAACTGGAAATGCCTGAAAAGTCCTGAGAGCCCGTTGGAGAAGGCATCCTCTATCTGCCCTGAAAGGAACCAAAGTAGACTATCAGCCTTTAAAATTGGGAATTGTTCTAAAATGTAGCAATACGATTATCTTACTTGTAATTAAACTTCAGCTTATTTGCTTGAATTGCGTGTATAGGCTCTATAGTAATTTCATCTGTCTGTATAATAATTGTCTCAGTAATAACTAAGGAGTAATTATTTCAGATGAAGTTTTTCCAGTTAACTTTCTGAAGGTAGACATGCTTATTTCAAAGTAAGAGTATTATCTCCCTACTAAGTTTTCATATTTTGGACTGTGCATTCAAGTAATTTCCAAAATTTGGGCCTTCTGATATTGGAATATATATTTTTCTACTGAGTTGTTCCTGGATCGCGTTCAATTCAAAGATATTTGCCAGCAGGGACAGGCTCTACAAGAAGCTTAGATTCATTTAAGCATGTAAAGCTAATGCATAAATACAGACCCTGAAAATGTCATCATTCTCATGCTTAATTCTGCTGGCAAGTAGCGTTAATGTGTTTGAAGGGTTTAAATCACAATATTTAATTATACAATTCCTTACAGACACAAAATGACCTGCTAAATCTGTGGGACCGCAAGACTGAAAATACATGTCAGCAGAGAAGAATGTGGATAAACAGCAGTTATGACACAGATCTGACAAGTAAAAAAATCCAGCTGAGCTCTAGAAATTTATATTTTGGCATCTGTGTCTTTGCCAGCACCAGTGTTTCATACTTGACACCTTACATGGTGGACACTGTGTACTTTTGAGAATATTCTTAGACAATTATGTGCATCTTGGTGAGCCAATGTCCCCCTTAGGGAAAGGAGGGGGTGGGAGAGAAAGAGGAGAGAGCAAATAATGGGAACATTAATGATACCTCTTATTAGTCATAAATTATAGAATCACATAATAATTTAAGTTGAAAGGGGTTTATGGAGACCATCTAGTCCCAATGGCCTGGTGAAGCAAGGCTAACATTAAAGATAGGTCAGGTCCTGCTGATTCTGCTAACTCCCTGGGTGCCCCTTCCAGTGCTGAACCGCTCCTGCTGTGAAGAATTTTGTCCCTGTGTGTAATCAGAATTTCACTTTCACAATTTGTGACCATTGGCTCATGTCCTGTTGTCATGCATCGCTGAGAAAAGTTTTCCCCTGTCTTCTCTACACCCCTGCTTTTGGTAGATGAAGTCTGGTTATGTGTGCCTTTGGCCTTCTTCAGGGTAAGCAAACAGTTTGGCCTCCGCTGCATTTCTCTCTAATTTATCAGTACTTCTACGCTGGGTGACCAGATTGGCCGCAGTGCTTTGGACATGGTTTAAGGTGCTGAAGGAAAGAAAAAAACTTTTCCCTAGACCTTATCTTGCTCATGCAGCCTGGTATACAGCTAGTCTCCAACACAGTAAGGGCGCAGTGCTGCCCACGTTCAACTTGATGTCTAACATCAAGTGCTTTTCTGCAAGGCTCCCAACTGTTCAGGTCAGACTGTATAAGTGCTGCCTTTGGTCTCTCACTGTATTTATGGGCGATTTTGTACTATTGGGCTTTGTTGGGTTTGGGTTTGTTGGTTGTTTGGGTTTTGGGTTTTTTTGGAGGGAGAGGGTTTTTTTTTTAAACTAAAATTTCTGAGATTTTTACATACTTTTATTGAAGAAGCAATGGAGACATGAGGGTAGACAGGAAAATTAGTTCACATAGTCATGGAGAAGCTAACCGCACCTGTAGATCATATTCATTTTCCGAAGAACTGTTTAACACATAGGTATAAAGTTTCATTATCCGTAAAGTTTGTCTTTTGCGCAGATGAATAAAATGGGCTAAGCATCCTTTCCACATACATTACCTAAAGTCCAGCACAGGGGTGTGCTAATTAAGCATTCCTCCAAATCCTTTAGCAAGATAGGGGAATAAATATTATGACCACTGTATAGAGGATAGGAAAACTGAGACACAATGGTTCAGCTTCTTCCAGAGGTCCATGCAATAAGATCTGAGCCAAAAAGAAAACACTCCAATTCTCCTCCTTGGTGATTTAACCATCTCAATCACCTAGGCTATGCTATATGTGTATTTTAAATCTAGTACCATCTTTCCACTTTTAGTAGCAATTAGTTGAAAAAGGTTTGAAGAACGCATGAGTGTTTTGTGTATTTAAGTTAGGAGTTAACCAAGTGGTTCCTATTTCCAGCTTTAAAACAGAGAGAGAAAAAAAAAAAAAAAAAAAAAAAGGCCAAAAAAGGATAGGATATACCTATAAATTGCCAGAAAATGAAAACATCAAAAATCAAAAAATGTTCTCTGTTTCCACAAATGAGAGTAGGATTTGGCTCTTTACAGGAACAAGTGAAAGTATATTACAAAAAATCGAACAGCAGTAAAGTGAGCAGTAAATCTCAGGTAAAAGGACTGAGAGAAAGTGGCTGTGATTGAAGAATATGGTTCTCAGAATGCAAAGACATATCCTTACATCTTCACTTTCTGGAGGAATTGATCTAAGTAATGCCTTTGTGATCAGACCTTCCCAGAGCAGGTTGACTGTGCTCAGTGTACTGAGTGTTTTAGGTTAATTCACATGGGGTCTACCAGCCAAACCATAGAGATGGGAAAGCAGAGCAGTTGGCTGGCACTCCAGTGCAGCTGAACTCGGCCAACAAGCTGTTCATGATGGCAGCAGATGTTCCTGCTCTTGCCTTATGCCAAAGTTTGCTGTATGGACTCAGTTCATGGGCCATTCCTCCCAGCTGCAAATTCCAGTGCAGGGAAAACCTTTTCTAGGTAGAAAAATTGGATGCTGGGGCATCAAGACCTGGCACTAGTCAGTGTTTTCAAAAGGCAAATGATTGAATAACAGTAATCTGCGATGTAACAATGCGGATATTGGAATTGCTTTGTTTTCCAGTCTTCAGCCCAGTGCTGTTCTCTTTTGTTTCAGTGCATAAACACTGAGGGTTTTGTGGCTGGACCACATTAAAATTTGCACTTCACAAAGTCTGTGTTTCCTTTGATGTAGGGCACGAATGTTTGGGGACGGGGTTCCTCAAGGCCATTATCCAGCCCAGTGGAACAAATGCTAGCACTGATTTGCACAAGGAAATAACAATATAAGAAGAGTTTTTATTTATCTTTCTTCTATCCAGAGAAACCCTGGTTTTGCCAATGAAGGGCTTCACAAATAGCCAGTTTTAAGACTAAGGCTAGCTCTGATGCAGAGGAGGCTATCTCAACAAGGAAACATGCATCAGTGCTAACTCCTTCCTTCTGGAAGCTCTGCATCCCTTCTGAGCTTCTGAGAAGCAAGCATGTCTGGAAGCCATACAGTGAGTGTGCATGCAGCCTGCTCCTGCCTTCGATGGGGAGCACAGCTGCACTGGCTGCTGCAGGACTCCACCCAGGGAGACGTGACTCAGGCTGCAGGGCTGAAGCCTGCACTCCAGTGGGAGTGGGGCTTCAAAATCACAGTCTTAA
This sequence comes from Psilopsiagon aymara, assembly GCA_024733675.1. Classification (NCBI taxonomy): domain Eukaryota; kingdom Metazoa; phylum Chordata; class Aves; order Psittaciformes; family Psittacidae; genus Psilopsiagon; species Psilopsiagon aymara. Next base: position 20,756 of record JANRGW010047045.1, read on the forward strand.
GTAAAAACATCATAATTCCTTTTTAACCTGGGTTTTTTGAGGGGTTTGGAGGGGTTTTGTTGTGGGTTGTTTTTTTTTCTTTTTTCTTAAAAAATATTAACTGGGTGGTGCATTGCTCCTAATTTAAGAAGAAATATGTCATTTTTTTAATTATTCAAGTAATCTTGATATAATAAATACATTCATCTTTCTATTATTAAGCATGGAATGTCAATTAAGTGGCTAGTTTTGTAAAGCTGATTTTTTAATATATTAGAGAAAGGGAAATAGATCCAATTCAACTTTATATTTCTTTTTGTGTGACCTTTTTACCATCTATTGATAATTTGCCTATTTTGCTTTTGGGGGAAAAAAATCAGAAAATATACAACATTTCAGAAATTCTGACTATTTTTCACAAAACCTTTTTTGGTACATATTTGAACCCTAGGCATGCTGGCTAGTCCTATACAGGAGGAAGGCAGAAAGCACACATGGATGGTCTTGTAGAAGTATGATCTCAGTATTTCTATAATGCAAGATTAGTATTTCTATAATGCAATAAGATATTTAATACTTTTCAGTTCTAATAACAGAGAGTTTTGGAATCACTGACATTTATTAAAGCTAGATAGAAACCGAGGAGTGGTTATACTGCTGAACAGGATTTCAGTGCCTTTGGAGCTCCATCCCTGATTTTCAAAACTCAAGCAGTTAGTGTTTAAATCAATTTCGGAAAAAGGACTTGGGTTGCAAGACCATATAGCTGCTTCTGAAGCATGTTATCTTTCAACTACACTTCAACAGAATCACAGCAGCTGGTTAGAACACCTTTAAAATGTACAACCTAATAGCAGAGCTTAACATTTTATTTCATAAGACAATATATTGCAAACCCCATCTTTTTTCTTTAAAATTAGTTAGTTTTTTAAGCTTTAATTTTTCTGCATGCTTACTGACAGCTTGATGAAACCCTAAATTAGCCTCTGGAATCAATTCCTCTGTTTTATACACCATGCTAAGAGTGATTTGATTCTCCCTGTGTCTGAAAAAGAAACCCAGCCTGCATCTGTCCTGAACTGAAAACAGATCTGCATTAAAGAGCTTTACATCAGTATTGCTGATATGCTAGAAATTAGTCAGTTGGGAAGTATGTTTTCAAATAAAATATGACGGAATTACAAGCAATTAACTTCTTCCTTGAGGTAACAGAGATACATGAGAGACATTCTGTTCTTTAAAAATACTTCACACTGTTACTAGGCGAGTAAGTTAGGAATAATATGCTTCAAGAGAGGACTACACAGGTGGCAAGGAGATATGTTCTGCACATCATCAGGGCCTATTTGCTTTAGACTCACTAAAGTAAGTGGTAGATGGTCAGTCAGTTAAGTGCTCATCTCTGCTTCCTCCTTCAGTTGAAGGATATGGCCTAATGTCTCTAATCATGCTTGTGCCTTGTTAGGCTTGTATCAAGCTCTAAAATGTATTTTAGATTTGTTCTCACTGTGCAAGAGACTACAGCTCTGTAGAGCAAGCACATTTTTGTTCAATCATGAAGTACAGTTCTTAGGTTGATCTGTCTTTGGTACGAACTGAAAAATTACTCTCATCATGAGCATTTTTACCTAAGGAGAACACAGTAGTCAGTACTGCTTCTTGGAAACCATCAAAATGTACTTTAAAAATCCAGTAACAAGGTAGGGTTTTCATGGCCCTTTCTCATTTTAAGCATATGTGTGAGGGACCTGGATTATTTTCATGAGAGGAAGCCTCCCTTGATTTATTTATTTTTTAATAAACCTTAAATTTGCGCAAATTAAAATGTAGTATGTCAGTATTTAAAAAATTTAAAACTATATTAGTCACACTGTAATTATTATCTAAGTCAGTTGACTTTTCTATTTCTTCATTTATTTTGCTTCTCAGCAGTTTGATGTGTTTAAAGGCAAGCTTATGCCAGAGGTGACTGAGCAAAGCATAGAGCATTTTGTCTTAGCTAGTCATTCACTTTGAAGCTGCTCTTGACTGTTTCATCTTCTTTAACAAGTTAATGAAGAAAATTACACTGCTTAGCTATTTTAGTCCATTGTTTTGGTGTTTGCACGTAAAATGAAGCATCTTCTTGGCACGTGAGACAACAGTGACAAAAATAAAGATTGAATTATCTAGATGCATTTTGAGCTCAGAAAGTGGTTTAGCACAAAGAGAGGTGGGACAACCACTTTGTTGATTGCTTTTGGACTGTCTGCTTGGGTCAGGACAAGACTGTGGGAGGCAATAAGTCTATTTTTTAAGGAAGTGAGGCTGTGAATCAAAGACTGACTCCCTGCAGGAGGTACAAGTTACATCCAGTGACTAAAACCACGTGAAGGACAGAGAGCCAAATAGCTAGCTGAGAAAAGTGGAAAAAAGATTTTTCTTGATTCATTGTAAGAGAAATAATGAAAGCTAAAAAGATTTCGGAAAGCTGGGATAAGAGTCACTGGGAAGCTTTCTTCATTTCTTTCAGAGCTGTAGGAAAAGTGGGAGCAGAATCTGATCTAGTCAGCTACCACTTTCTGTTTTCTACAGGCACTGATCATAAATATTGTGATAGTATTAAAAGAATCCATTTTACATGAGATTAGCATGACTGAAGTAATGATGTATTGGCCAGGAGGTGATGTGTTCTTTGGAGGATCCACAATTTTGTTGTATTTTGAGAACCTGCCAGCATTCCTTACATGATGTCAGACTTCCATGTATGCCAGAAATGACTGCAGAATGCCATGGGACCATCTTTGCCTTATGATTAACCAGATTTGTAATTTTATTATTTTGGTGGCTCATTTGTCTTCACCTAATGCTGAAGAACCAAAAAAGTTGAATGGTAGAATTAACCAATCATCAGTAGCTCAAACCATTTGAGTTTGAGAGTCACTTAAGGAAGCAGATTAGTGGGTAATTCTTCTATCTCTGAGTATCTAGGTCACTCCAGATCAAAAGGAATGGGAAGTTATCTTTTGATGGTTGTTTTCGTCTTATCCTTGAATTAATTTTTGATCAAAGTACAGATTCCTTGGTTTTGACTCATTGGCGCTGCTGCTGACAATCTCATTATAACAGAGGAATGCAAAGGACAGAGAGATTGTGCTTGTCTTGGGGGTGAGATAGGGACATGTTGGATAAGTCTTTTTGCATTACTTACGTAAAAGGAAGAAAACTGTTACTAGAATGTTTTCACACTGCACAAACTGGTTTAAGAAAACCTACTGCACCATTATTATTAATTTAGGCTTATGTTTATGCTATTACTAAAGAAATATGACAACATTTGTGAGGAAAAAAACCAAACAAATGCTTTTTCTACATTTATTTTGTTTTCTCTCTACAGTTAACGTGTGTGTGTGCGTGTGTGTGTGTGTGTGTGTGTGTTTAAGGTTATATGGTATTCTCAGAATCTGACTTAAAATATTTGCAAAATCCCCGAAATTTCTGGCCTTGCAAGCATTGCAGATTGTCATCAGGCATTAGTCATCTCTGTTCTGTAACCAGAGAGCAGGAGAAATAGTCAGCAGACAAATAAGCAGAAGTGTAAGTATTATTTTACTAAATTATTCTGATACAAATTATTAACGTGAAATATGGTCTCATTATCAGACCAAATAAAGGTGCTGTGTAGATTAGTGGAAAACAATGCAGTGATGTAGCTCCTGTGACATCACGTGAACCAGTGTTACGGGTGTCTGTAAGATCAGGGAAGGGTACTGTCTTGTTTGCTTCTCCATGAGAAATCTTCATTTGTCATCTATTAGATTAGATAATTAAGCTTTTGTGTGGACAAACACATCAACTCTTACAGAATTTTTTATCAGTGGCTGTGAGCTGGCTCCTTTGGCTGTGAGGTGAGCGGCCTATTGCAAACCCTGGTAAATCTGCTGTGGATACTATGAGCTGACTTGCTAGTATTAGACCACGTACTCAGGTGACTCTTATGCCCTGTTTGAACCTAACTAGAGCACAATCTTGAAAGATACGGCATTAAGCGTGAGTTTAACTGTAATAAAATAAAGTGTCGAGTTGAAATGAACCACATTTTTATTCTTGAATGCATGTGTAATTGTCCTGTTGAAGTGACGCCACAGCACTTTCCAGCATCTTGTCAGAACAAGATAGAATTTTATTACTTGGCGAAATGAAGTAACATAAACCATTTGCAGGTATGTCTACACTGCACTTGTTACCGTATCAGGGTTTTGTCTGCCATTATGGGGCTTTCATTTCTTATTTGGTTGTTTGGCTGGTTGAAGAAATTTTTGTTTCATGCCTGTTGAACCACCAGTGCAGTGTCCAAGGAATATCCTTGATGTTTAATTCCATTTGTAACCATCTTCAACAGTGGGGTTCTTTTCACAGCCAAAGGTAACCTTGCCAATACAAGTCATTTACGGCCTCTCAACTTTTCAAAAAGTTGATCCCCAACAGAGAGTAGCTTTCTAGTTTTGTCTGGGGAATGCAGCTTCGAAGAATAAGGATAATTAACCAGACTGTGACTTTTTATTGACCATATCACCAAAGCTTTGTATATGCTGTGTATCAATGCATATCCGTATCTAGAACACCGATTTTTTTTTTTTTTTTTCTTTTTTCTGGAAACATAAGATCCTCATTTTCAGTGGGAAATATTTATTTTAAGACATATGGTCTGTATGCGTATTTTTTCATGCATTAACCTCAGGATTAGACATTTATTTTATTTACACTTTTGAAGGCTTTCTATCACTGCAGCATTTCTAAAGGAAAATGGATGGTGTGCATTGATTAATACTCTATGGTTTTATTACTTAGCAGCTACGCCAAATGATTTGCAAGCAGGTTAGTACCTTAGAGGCAGCTATCAAAAAGGTTTTCTTCATTTGTTAATTTACAGACCACATGATATAAAGGACAAATATCAAGATCTCAGGTGTAAATTATACACACTCTTGTACTCTGCAATACACAATGTCTTGTATTTTAAACCTCTGCTTGCTTGGCAATGCACCATTTTTTTAAAATTCTGAGTGGACACACATTTGGACCTGAACACAGGTAATGAGTTACATTTATTCTCTCTCTTGCCATTATTGTGAGCATCATTGCAATTACTGCTGTGTCAAAACCAAAAATTCTCTGGTATGCAAGAAATGATTTTTTCATACTATCAAACCCAAGGGGAATTTATATTTGAGAGCTTTCAAAGGGATTACTGCTGACATTTTGAAGTTTATGACAGAGATAATAAAGTGCTGTCTAAAGAGAAGGCATAAAAATGAGGTGGCATTTCACTGTCTCTGGAAGGCCAGGCTCTGTTCAGGAGGGTCCAGTGGCACTGCTAAGACAATACTCTGCCTTCCTTAGGGTAAATTTCAACCTGAACTAGCCTGTCTAAAACCATGCAATTTATCTAAGTAGTTTGTAACCTCTTCTTTTTCCTAATCTGACCTGAATTCTCATCCCTTTGTCACTCATCTTAATGGTGTTAGACACCTGATAACAGCTAACCTTGTTAGTGAAACAGAGACAACAAAATCTTTACATGTGTTAGTGGTCTCTGTAGAGTATGTTTGCTTTACGTTCCTCTTGAACTGTGGATCAAAGCATTTCCTGGTCCCTGCAGTTAATCTGCTGTGCTTTCTTGTTTAGGCCTCCAAACACAGGAAGTTTACAGCTCAGGTTGCACTCTGATTTAAGTATAAGATATGTAAGTGCAAGGGAGCATATTTGCCCAGTATTAAAGCAGTAATTACTCCATACAGTAATTCACGTTTTGGCTGATACGTCTCTGAATCTTACTAAAGAAAACAAAATACAGCTTTTCACTGTCGCCTAGCATTCGTGGTTATTTACTGTTGTTCTTCACATGTCAAAGTTCATCTGGCAAGATAATCTTATATAGGTATTCTACAAGGAATCCAGAAAAAAAACATGATTTGTTTTTGAAATAGTTGATACTTTCCTTTCTTCTCAGGGGACTGGGAATTACATCCCTAAGAAAAAGTGATATCCTGTTCTTTTAAAACAGCTTTGAAAATCAGAAGGTAGTGCTATTTTCAGAGATAGAAGAATTCAAACTTTTAAATGTTAAGCTAGCAAGATTTAGTTGGAATGACAGTGTAGTTGAGGCCATATGTCTTTGCATTGCTTAGCACCAAAACAAGACCAAAAATTAACTCTTAAAATGCAGCCTTAATGCAGTGAGTGGTGTGTATGAGCACGGTCAGTGTGTAAGCAAGGCAATGTCAGAAAGACAGCTGAATCATTCAAAAATTGCTGTCGATCTAAACCAGAGCAGAAATTGCCTGCAGCAGGGAGCAGAAATTCTCCTGGGCAGTGATATTCCACTGTCCCAATTCTGAACCCATGCTCCAGGGGGCCCTCCGCGGCCAAAAGTGATGCTCCCTCCCGCTCACTCTCTGCAAGCCGGGGATTATGCTGCTGCCGGCACTGTGAAACCTTGCTCTGCTGCCCCACAGCAAATGAAATCTCGCAGGAGTAGGCAGCCGCCTCCCGTCCAAGTCCCGCACGCTTCCAAGCGGTCGCTGCTTGCTTTTTCCTCCATGCTGGTCAGGCAGTGGGATGGTGCTCCGGCTGGGAAGCAGTTGCTGTGTTCTGCCCTTGAGAGGATTAGATTTCAGCACTGAATTCAGCATTCTCATTTTATCATACATAAATGTCAGTTTATGGTTCATCTTTAAACTCCTTCAGAACTCCCTAAATGATGATACAAATCAAAGATTATTGTGGGAGCGATGGTTAATTTAGAGAGAAGTATTTTATTTCAAATAAGAAGAGAGGCAACACATGAAAGGCAATGAATTTTGTGTGTTGCGTTTGCATGTTTGTGATTGTTTCTGGACTAAAGAAAAAACCAAGTTAAAAATGAACCATCAGGAGCCTGCAGTGCTCATGAATTGTTTTCTGTTTGTAAACTGTGCTAGGATGAGGAAAGTAAGTATTTAGTTCCTTGGGTTTACATGGTCTTTATTGCTTAACAGATTTCAAAACTCTTGCAGTGCACCACTTCAAAAGACTCCTCACCCCTCTGTCACAGGAAGTGCATATCTCTGCTGCTCTTCTTCTCCCATAGTCTTCCAGGTCCCTCCTGCAAAACTGATAGACATTTCAAAGTGTGAGAGCAGCAGATTCAGTTAGCTGCAAACCATTTGGACTGTCCAACACCTCTTGCTTCCTTTAAATAAAGTGTGTTTCTGTATCACAAATGAAAGGAAGTTTGGACTTCCACCTTTTCTTTTGTTGCTTAGGTTTTGGCTGTACTTGGTCATGTGGGCTCTGATGCTGTACAAGAAAAGCACCCCATCCTTTTAACAGTTCCTGTCATTGAGGCAGCCCGTCTTCAAGGAGACACCGGGAAGTTTTAGCCAGCCCCATGGTGGGAGAAGAGGCTTGAACTGAGGGTTCTCGGAGCTTGGCTAACCTTGGGAGTCACAGACAGCCTTTTTTCCAATAAGCTTTAGTTATTCCTAAAAGCAGTGATTTGTAAGTTAGAATGTTGTGGGGGTTTGGTTTGTTTTTTTTTTTTGGGGGGGGGGAACATATTTTCCTTCTTCAGCAATCTCTAATTTTTCTGTACCCAATGAGTCAAGCTTGCCTGTTAGATGTAATTGGTTTTGTGTATTAAAATCAGTAGTAACTGTGATAGGTCACTAAGTAAGCCTCAGCTTCTTCAGTTTCCTGTAGATTCGCATAAAATACTTTTCTAGTTTGATCTCATTGATGGCTGGAGTTTAAAAAATGTAAAACTTTCTAGTCTTCACAACAGGGATCATTCTTGCTTCAGAGCCCTTCAAATATATCAGAGTGGCAGACTTGGGATGCTGCTTAAAGATGCAGTTAGAAACTGCTATGGTTGTTAATCCTGGCCTGTTTCCACAGGGCACTATTAAAAAGCTTATAAAAATGGTGCCTAGCTTTAGTTAGCTTTACAGGGCTTTAAGTTCATTCTAGCAGAACCACATGAGCCTGTTTCCCCAAACACCCCCGTGAGAAGGAGGGAAAGTTTAAAAAGGGGGCCCAGCCATTATTAATGAATGCCTGAACTATGTACACAAATTCCACTTCTCGGGGGTGTAGGAAAGTGTTTTGGATGTGGCTCCACATCCAGGAGCAGTGCTGTTTGAATAACACCTCCCATAAAGCAGGCTTCCTTCTTTCCTCTACTCCTCCCAAGGCTATGCCAACAGAAGTGTTCATGTGGCTTCTTGATGTACCTGAACATATAAGTAATCTGGCCAGAAAAAACAGCTTAGAATTTTATTTCAGGTTCTTGCTGTCCCCACCCAGTTCAGCTCCTTGAAATATTTTACCACACAGCTGCATAAATAGTTGGCTTTGGTAGAGCACAGGGAGGGAAGTGGGGTGGGCACCAGTGTCCAAAAAAGGGGATCCAGAGCTGTTTAAAGTATTCTTGCCATCAGAGAAATGGTCCAAGAGCCACAGTCCCAGCAGCATGAAGTGCAAAAGCACAAGTTTAAATTGCCAGCTGCTTTCAGTGAGTCTGAAGTGCCTCTGCAAAATTGGGAAGCCACTGCATATAAATATTAGACCCTCCCAGATCTGTTTCTTTTGTGTGGGCTGTTCTCAGTGTGCCATTGCTATGAACCATGCTGGTTATGGTTTTTCAGCGTTATGTTGGATACTGTCCAGAAGTAGCTTCATGCCTCTAAAACCTCTACATGTAAATAGAAGTGACCATCAGAATAGGTGGTGCTAGCACTGTGGTCACATGGACATCCCTCCTGCTTACCTTGCCATTGAGATCAGGTCTGTGCAACATCAGATCCAGATCAACCCCTGAACCAGACTGGGCATGTGGTTACTCAATTAGCCCAAGCCTGCAAAACAGCATGTATTTCAGACTTCTGTTTATGCTGGATTCAGAGAACAGACAGTTCCTACTCAGGAATAACGCCTGCCAGAATAAAAGTTGTCCTTCAGAAATATTTTAAAACAAATTGGAACCAGAAATGTAGGTTTGGGCAGGTTCAGTGTTTTATTTTATTTGGTATTATGTGCCCTAGAAGGGAGTTGGCACATTGTGTGACAGCAACCTGACATTCTGCACAAGAGCTATGAAAGAAATGGAAAAAAACAGAATCTCCCCAGCTAAATCCAGTTGGTTAAAATCCAGCTAACAAACTTGAAACCACCAGTAGCTCATGAAGTCTTAACATGAGGTTTTCTCTACTTTTTTTTAAGACCTCATACTCCAGAACTGTTTTGATGCAGCTTGAATGAGAAGTTCAAGTTTCGTGTTTTGTTTTTGTAGTGGCCTTTTTTTACAGAGATGGTTAATTTTGGTAGCTATAGCAACTGAGAGCAGCATCCTAATATTTTGGGATATTGGGATAGTCTAAGCTGAGGAGTCCCTGCCTACGGCAGAGTGGTTGGAACTAGGTGATCTTAAGATCCTTTCCAACCCTAACCATTCATGATTCTGTCACCTTACTGAGTCAGTGGGATTGTGTACTTTTTAGGTACTCAAGAAAAAGCCTTTTACACAGTGACTTAAGCTGTTTGCAGTTTGAGGTTTTTGAAGCTGTCTCTGGCGATGGATGTACTGCTGTCTGTGTGGATGTATTCGTGGACTGAATACCTGCCAGGTGGTTGAATGTGAGTGAGCAGGGCATTTTGCAGAATCCTTCTGGAAGGAAAACTGGTCACAGAGTTCCATTTGAACACTGGGATGATGGCAGAAAGGAAGAGACTAAATTTTTATGGTGTATGTACTACAAGTCACAGAAAGCAATTTGCAAACATTGAAGAAAAGTCAGGGAATGGAGAGGCAACAAGGTCCATCCAGCTCTGAAAGCATCTGTGAAAGATTACATGTCCCAGATGGCTGAAAAGATTGTCACATTCATTGTACATGTAGTCTCGTTTTAGCTGTCTCCAGTGCAGTCGTTCTGCTGATCTATGGTAGTTATTCCCCCTTTGGTTCATAAGCATGTTTCCCATTCACATAAATAAGAGCTATGTCTTTGTATGCAGAGATAGCGTATTTTATTTGTCTACTGCCAAAGCAGCTTCTCACAGGATTGCTTGCCTCTCACACCCTTGTTTTTTTGTTTTTTTGTTTTTTTTTTCCAGCTCTGTGTTTTCTCTGTTTTGAACTATTTGGACTTTCACATTTTAGGCAATGAATGTTAGTAAAGTATTTGAGAAAGTGACATGGCTAGAAATGGAGTCCTAAGTGGGTTCAGGCATCTAGGTAATGCAGTGTAAAATATGGGAGTCACACTTTGCTGTATGTGGAAAAGCTTGCTCCTGCTTACAGGGCTTCTGTGTTATTTAGCTATTTTTTGTCAACTGCTTTTACATTCTCTGTCTCAACATACTATTCAAGCAGTGCCTATGACACCTGTGATTATCACTGCTAAAAGCTTCTAAGCTATGGAGCATGGGTTTCTTTTGTACATGAATTTAGGTGGTTTAATTAATGGAGTGCAATCTAATGATAGGAGCACCTCAGGCTGAACAGACAATGATGTTCTACTAGCAACCACATGGTCTCTTTTTGACACCTCCTGTTTATTGTCCAAGACCTTTGCTGAGAAAATGGAGCCAGTGAGGTTGACTCAGCATTAGGTTTGATGTACTATGGCTCTGTGGAGCAAAAGTTCATCAAGTTGAAATAGTAATTTTTGCCATTTGTTCTCCCCATGTGCAGTTCACTTGGCTACAACCACGGTGTGAGAAGGAGAGTAGATGCGCTTTCCTCCCTGTGAGCTTCTGGAATTGTTGCTGATGTGTCTGAATCTCTCCGCCTCATTTATTCTGGGGAGAGAGGGGAGACATGGGAGAAGAGGAGGAGAAGCAGCAACAATTTTTGTTAGTTATTGTTTTACTTCTTTTTTTGTTATTGTTTCTTTTCGCTTCTCTGCTAGTTACGGGCCAAGTCGTTTGACCGCTCCAGCCTGTCTCTTTTCCTGTGACAGAAGCTGTCATCTGACTTTCTGATGATGCTCTTTCTCTTTACCTTCTCGATCTTCTCTTTGCAGTTCAGAGTTTTCTTACTCTGCTCACTGCCCTGTTAGTCAAACAAATTAGCTCACAGCCACCTTGGAAAACAATTGTATAACTGAGGATACCAGGGAGAGGGTAAGGCAGAGTAAAGTCAGTAGTGATGTGGGAGGAATGAGCTCCTGGGTGGCACTGCAGCCTGCTTGCCTCCCCTCAGCTGGCTCTTGCATACATCAGAGTCAGCTAAAACCACTGCAGGACAGTTGTACTTGGACTTCAAGCTGGTGCTTCGCAGGGTGCACGGTCACCATATCTCTCAGACAACCCTGCATTGGGCTACAGATAGATCCCTCTGTTTTTCATCCTCATGCTGGCGAAAGGCAGTTTTGCCTCAGCTCCTCGTGGCACTGAGCAAGTGTACTGTTTGCCTGGCCGCGCCCCGGGTTATCAGGGACCGCAGAAGAAGCAGATTAAGGCCATTCACACCGGCAGTTTCCTTAGTGCCTTTGCGAGACTGATAAGTTCTGGCGGAGAGGCAGTGACGCCAGCGGGCAGTAATCTTTTCCCCAGGGAGAGCTGCCTGCCCTGCGTGCCTGCTTATCCCCGCAGGTGCGGCTCCTGGAAACCCTGTCTCTCCTCTGGCTTTTGGCGCCCGCAGTAGTATCCCAGGCTAGTGGCTTGTCTGGCTCCAGCACTCCTTCCCTGGGAGCTGCTTCTGGATGAGATCCGGGAAGTGCTGCTCAACAGCAGCCTTGTCCGTCATAGGTGCCATTATGTAAACCCTGCCGAGGGGATACGTGCTAAGCCAGCCTGGTTCACAGCCTTCATCCCTATCTCCTCCCTGCTGCCGGGCAGCCTGTGTGGGAAAGGTGCTGGCTTGCGAAAACAAGACGGGCTAGGTGAGGAAACAAGAGGTGACATGAGAATAGCTCGGTTTAATTGCAGGCCTTCACACTGCAGTGCTGCCAGCCAGAAGGCATGGCGCAGCCTGAATGGCCTGGGATGAGTGGCAGGGGAGCATGCCCCCCCTGGGTGTGCAGCCAACCTGCAACGCGCTGCCGCAGGAATATTCTGCGAGCATCGCCGCAGTCATGTGAGGCAAACGCCGCCTGAGCAACAGCACGGTATGGGCAGGCTGCTGGCTCGACTTGCTGCGACTCGCTGCCTCGCTCCACACAAAGGCGGTGCTAAGCACAGGCGTGCCTCTAATCTTGATTTCCTCCCCTCACCTTTGGGGGAGTTCTGAAAGCAAAGTCCTACTGTGTCTGAGGAGTTTTAAACATGGCTGTGAATGTTTATTAGCTTGCTTGGCCCAGGGTATAGTAAGCTACTGAGAAGGAGTGTTTACTGAAGTGTACCCTGGCATCCTTATCCTTCCTTTGCAGCTGCTATTTACCAGACAGCATTAGTGGTGATTGTAGCTGGCAGGAAACATTGTCTAGGAATGAACTGGATGAGTTAAAAAAATGTTCACACTAACACTGTCACAGGCATTTGAAAATATTTCACATGAAGGCGTATTTTTGTAACACTGAATTAAAATAAGACTGCATGAAGCTGACTCAACTAAATTGAATTTGCGATCAAAATGTTTGGTGTTTTTGTTTTGGGTCCCTGCCTTGTTTACAGCTCCGCTGTTACACTCTGTATTGCAGAGAAAGCATCTCCATCCACTCTACTGACGCGTTGTTTCACAAACGTGGCAGCAGCACAGCTAATTCAGCAGCACTGGAAGTTGGAGAGATTTAGACTTTTTCTTGGCACTTACACAAACTGTTTATGAAAATGCACTTGCTCCTGGTTTAGTCAAAATGGCCTGCTATCGTGCTATCTCTTTTAAAAGCTCAGATTGCTTAACTGGAATAATAATGTCTTCTTTGAAAGATAGCAGAATAAAGTAGCAGGATTGTTTCTCACATTGGCTGCTCTGAGAATCGGAAATCACTTTCTTCATTGCGGGATTTAACTTGCCAGTGAGAGGTAACTACTCTTGGAGTTTTGTAAACCATGACTGGGACTTTTTCTTTTTTTTTTTTTTTTTTAAATTACCATTCCAGAAACTCAGAAAATTGCTTAAAAATAGGTTTTACACAGGATCAAAACCCACACCCAAAAAACCCCCACAGCCATTAATATGCATGTCAGTCCACTGTGCTGATTTTTTCTTTGTAGGTTGTGCAGTCTACCCCTTCCTTTACTCATTGTCTTTGTTTATTATTTAGATCCTTGTTTAGATTTTTTTGTAGGACTGTAACTCTCTATTTTGTTTAGAAAGTTCCTAGCAGATTGTGGTTGCTATAGCTATATGGGAATGGACTGTTTTTGTTGAGTTACTTATTTGAACTGGGACTTTCCAAAACCCCCCCGTTGTCATAAATCGAATAGAGATGTTCCGACAGTTTATCAGTCATTACTGGGGTGACAAGAAGCAGAGTATAGTGTTTGGAGACATTCTTCTAGTGAAAGACACTGAGGTTTAAGCCTCCTCACAGATGTGCAGAGCTGTTCTAGCCATGCCTAACTCCCTTGCATGCTTAATAGGCTTTTTCCCTGGATAGCTTTTTATGGCTTTTTCTTATTGAGATCCTTGTAGAAGGGCTGGATTTGATGGGAAACCTGGATGTCTCTGATTTATCTCACATCTCCCATCCTGAGCATTGTTTTTGGGGGTGGGTGGAGTATGCTGCTCTGACACTGACTTCTGTTGCCACCCAGGTAAAAGCTGCACAGGGGACAGATCTCCCTGCCCAGTACCCAGGGGCAGACTCAGGGCTGGGGCTTTGTCTCCAGAGCTCTGACAGCAGCATGGCCATGAAACAGCTGAAGTAAACAAACCAACAATACAGGCATTTTTGTACAGAATAGATCCATTATTCTTCCTGACAACATGACTTGGATTTTGAGTTCTCATTCTTTGTATTGTTCCTTATTTAAAAAGAAAGAGAAAGCAGAACAAGGAATAATACAAATGAGACAGCCTAGGGCTTGTGCTAGCCTATAGGATACTATTAAGGTCCTGTCGGCGCTACAAATTGGAACCATTTTGTAACCAGGTCCCTGAACTCAGCTGTATTTTTAAAGCAGTCGGGCCCAAAGTCTGGCATGATCGATTCGCCCTGCACTTTTACACAGACTAATATCCAAGAGGCAATAAGCAATCACTTACCAAGACCAATCCATTGATCGTTCAAGGTGCAGAGTTTTTCTTAACCAGACAACAGGGCTTGCACAGTCATATACACGTATGCTGTGCAGGGGGGCCTGGAGGGAGCCCATGGCCGGAGAGCTGCTGGAAAGGCGTGGGTATCTGTCAGGGCTTTCAGACAGCAGTTTGTTGCAAGGGTCACAGTAAGGTTTTAAAAGTTTGTATTAGATAAATTTTGAGCCCTTTTCTGATCATTTGGACTGGACATCCGTACTGTCTGCTGGACACAGAAAAACCAGCATGGATTCCGGGAAATAACCTTTTCCTCCTTACTCCAGCAGAGGCTGGCTGCACCTGAGGAGCAGCCTTTGAGCTTGCTGAAGCATCAATGGTGGAGACATTTCCCAGCAACATCAAGAGACTGTGGATTTACACACTCCTAAAAGCACACAAATTCCCTGCAACCAAGTAATGAGTTTGTCTGGTCTGCATGGTAACCTTCACACCTTGTCAAGGAAGAGTTCTGGGGTGTTCCTCTGGCTGGGAGTGGTATGGCTGCTGAAAGACCTGCCTATGGATGAGGTCAGGGAGTGTCTATTGAAACCCTCACTGACTTTTCAGATCTGGGCAGCCATATCATGAGACAAGTAATAAAGTCATCATTGCTGAAATGAGATGCACTGATATCTAATCAAATCAGCTGTCATGAGCCTGTTCTGGAAGGTGCACATCAGCAACATTAAGTAGAAAATGCTGTATATTTAGAAATTGCTAGTTATTAATTCTGCCTGATAGAGACAAAATTTCTTGGGTGTTTTATACCATTTTTGTTTTGATCTCTGCACTTGTGATTTCCCAGGAGTAAATCCTTATTCCACTTTCAAAAGTGCACGTAAACCCAATTTGAATTGCACAGTCTGAAAGATCTTTCAGTCAACTAGACGCCATTTCTGTTTACATATCTTTAGTATTTAAACATTGCAGGATTGTTTAAATACAATGTTTAAATACATTTAACACTTAATGCATTTATATTTATGTTTAAATATATAAATAATGCATAAATTAATGTTTAAATAAACATAATCATAAGCATTGTGTGGCCACCACAGTTCACAGTCTTAAGCATAAATCATTGGGTTTCTTGGCCTGAAGCAGGTGAACTGACAGTGGTGGAATTAAGGTGAATCACAGCACATCTCTCCATTATTGACAGGTAATAGATAACAATAACTTTTTTGACAGATCATAAATAAGTGGCTAAGAGTCAAATCCATTAATGACGACCAGCAAACCAGCATCCCTACTTACTCTTCTGATGCAGTTTGAGAAGCCAGGGCCTGGACACCTGGTAATGCTGTTCTTTTGCAGCAGGAGGGAGGAAAATTAGGAGGACAAGCAGTGAAGAGAGCAGGGTACGTGAAGGAAAGAGAAGGCATGGGGAGCTCTGGTAGGCAATTCAGGTGCATTAAAAACCTTTTGATTGAGTCATGGATACAAGCAGAAGCAAGAGCTGACAGGCATTCAGTGAAAAAGTAAATGGGAACAGGCAGAGGTCCTGGTACAGGAGGGCATTAAAGCATTCTGGTCAGGAGATGTGGAGGGGGAAAATGAGGGGATCTGAAGATGTTGTATCTGGAACAGGCTGTGACATCCAGTGAGGGTCAAGGGATGGAGGCACAATGGAGGGAAAGGGATCACATGTGAGTTAATGTCTTGTGCTTACAGATCCAGGAACACAAGGGTGTAGATGGCATGGAGGGATTAGAAAAGCCCACATTAGGAGGACATGAGGTACGCATGGAATAACCGGCATTGGAACACCATGGCAAGCTGTAAGAATATCTTGTGTGGCCCTGGGAGAAATTCAGGCCCTTTCTTCCACATCTTTACTGTCTGATGCATAGCAGAGGCAGCATGGGCATGGGGACTGTCCTCAGCAGTGCACTCTACAAGACTGACAGCAATAAAATTTCCTTGGGAAATATGTTGTTCATCTGTTATTTTTAATGGGTACAAGGTGAGAGAAACAGCCAAGGGAAATTTGCTGGCTTACTTTCCCTTCATACTTTAACTTTGGAAGCTTAAGCCTTTTTTCTGGCATTGGGGCTGTTCAGCAGAGGCTGTAAAGCTCCACTTTCAGTGGGGAAATCAATCAACTTGAAAACCCAAAATTCCCTCTGTTTGACAGTGTCTTATGGATTCTGCAGTGTGTACTGGGTTTTTTTATCCCTTTTCTGCTATTGATTTCCTAATGTGTGGTAGTTGTACCATGTTTTCGAATGCATGCATATGTCTGGTTGGACATGTGTCATTAAACATATGTAAACTTCACACACATACACATTAAGCATGCACATTAAGCATATGGAAGTTTTGTTACGAAGTATTCATTCCCTCTGTGGCCATATACAAACATTTGAAATACTTGAATCAGGCTGAATCACAAGGTTAAAAATAGATCAGTAAAGTCTTCGTATTTACTTTCTAAATTTTAAACCCTGTGGAGGCGTAAGGAAGCATTTAAAGTTTTCTAACTTTAATCTTTTTCTCTGATACCATAAGGAGTAACCGGGGGGAGAAGGGGGGGGCCTTTCCTTTTAATGAAAACAAGAGATTCCCAAGACTTGAAATGAAATCCTGAGAATAGGCAACAGCATGCTTCCTGCTTCCTTCCTGTGTTGCTACTGCCAGGGATCCTCAGCTACTGGGCACAGCCCCCAGCCTTCCTGCAGCCCACTTCAGCCCATCCACTGCCCTTTCCCTCTGTGCTAATGCCTTCCTCATCCTTGGACAGTCAGTGTTGTCCTCAGATGGGCTAAAGCTGTTCCTGCTCACTTTGGTCCCATGGCCACTGCTGCTGGGTGTAAACATGGGTGTAAATCCCTGTCCAAAGCCTACATACTATGGATGTTCGTTACATGCATCTCAATCTCAGCCCTCATTCCTCTTTCCACAGCAGCAGGGATGGTAGATAGGGTCAGGATGGTGTGCAGCTCTAGCCCACACTGGTTGTTCCTGTAATATTGAGGTCAAGCTCTCTTTCTCCTCCTGGCAGCACAGGAGAACCAGACCCTTCAGGAACTGCCTGATTTAGCCGCTGCAGATGGAAATGCCACCTACTGCAACTGCAAAGAGCTGCTGCCTCTGCCAGAGCGCAGCTTTGCTTTGCAAATCCAGGGATTGCCGAGCTGCAAAGGCGAGCGAATGGAAGTAATAGTGTGGGGAAATTATTTAAAATCACCACAATCACCATCATCTGTAGGAAATGATTTTCTGCCCTTCCAGTACTCCCAAACAGCAGTGCTATTTTTGCTCATGTGAGAAAGAAGTTATGACATTTTTAACCTGAAAAGAGGAAGTCTAAGAGCATCAGTGACTTACAACTGTGTGGAGGGACTTGATATATGGCACTCCATCTCAGAATCATTTTATCCCTTTTGAATTTGTAGTGATATATGTCTTCGATAGGGTATTTTATTTTTTAATTTGCATGCAAGTAGAACTAAAAAAACATTATAGAAAATTATATTCAGGGACCATTCTAAAGGCTTAACACATTAAATCTTTCTTGAGAGTGTGTATATATTTCGAAATTTGTGTGTGTGTATTTTCAACACATTTGCTTGTTTTCTGCCCTCCCAGTTCACTTCCATTTGTGCAGTTATGAAGCTTTTACTGTATTTAATCCCAGATAAGATTCAGAGGGCCACAACAAATTGGCAGTACAATCCTTATCATCAGTTTTCATAACTCGGGTTGCTCCAGGCTGGAAGGGAAGCTGTAAAGGGACCAGCCTGGGCTGGGCACTGGGGCTAAGACTGTGACCTCTGGGTGAGGGGCACATTCAGGGTGATGCCGGGGTGATGGCAGTGAGTGGGGCTGGCTGCTGCCCTCACAAGCTGGAGAGCCCTTGCAGCCCCACCACACCGAGTGTTTCAGCAGTCAGCGTTAGCGGGTGGAAATGACACATGTCTAGCAGAAAGGGAAAAAGGTGTTTGTCAAAGGAAGGCCAGCAGCTGGACAACTGCAGCTGGGCGGCTCTGCCTTTGTTTGAAATGTAACGCTGAGTTGACAGTGAGGCCTTTGGCTCAGCTCCTCTATGCCTTTGTATGGACTTATGAATATGCATTTTAATATTTTAGGGAGTGGTTACCCAGCATTTTTAGGAGGCATGACTCTTCAGGAATGGGACTGTGCGGCTTGCTGGCACTTTTCATCTGGAGTATGAAGTGCTGTTTTGATGGCTGATGGAGTTTTTCCCCCTGCTGGGTCTCGAAGTTGGTGCAGAAGTGAATGGCACAGATTCTTTGGGGAACAGCCTAGGCTGTAAAGAACAACTAACTTAATAATCCCTATTGAGAAAGTTGTTATTCCTTGATGTCAGATGGTAAGTCATTTAAATCACTCCATCCTCATATATTTCTATAGCTATTTACCTCTATTTCCAAACTACATGCAGATTACATTGATGCTTTTTACAAAGCTATCATATGGTTCATTATAGTGGAATTTAATAGTTACTGGCCTTACATATTTGACTGAAAATAAATACTTTCCAACTGCTTTCACACTGAGAAATAGAAGCATTACTCTGTTATTGCTGTTTGTGAACAGTTCTGCTGCTTCCTGTCACAGAAAGTTAAGAAATTAAATAGACTATTAGGTAAGATTTTAGTGTTGGTTTAATTTATCCCTTTAAATAAAATATGTGGATGAATATGAAGATGAGGAATGTTTAAGTTGAAAGGAAAGAGGCCGATAAATATGAATGTGGAGCATCAGGATGTGGATGAAGATTAGTCATGAGGCTTTTTTCTCTTTTGCTTCAAATACTAATGAAAACTTGCTTCATGAATTTAGCTTGAATTCAGATTGTTTCTTACTTGCTATATCTCACCTGTTCACCTTGGCTTAGAGCCAACAGAAACCGAGTGTTGCTCCCATATGCTCCCTCAGACTAGGTAAAATTTTCTGTTCAGGGCACAGAAAACATACTGGAGAACCTAAAACTTCAGTAATACATCCGATGACTGAAGCTGTTAGTATTTCCCAGGGATGGCACAAGAAATGAAATCTCAATTAAGAGTGATTTTCCTTACAAACTAAAGCCTTTAAATCAGAGCATACCTCAGCCTTTTGTCTGCCAAATGGGTGGGGGTTAATTCAGTTGAGAAAATGCAGTCAAGATGTGAAAAAAAGTGCCTGGGGGCATGCAAGGCCTGTTTCCAGTGATGCACGGGTGTTAGCAACATGCTGAGCTTTAAGATCCCAGAGCACAATAAAACAGAATATTCTCTTCTCACTCTCTTGGAATTAAATTAGGTGTCAAACCAAAGGGCTTTAGAAAAATAGAATCGGAAAATGTTTGGGTTTCAGTTGAAACTTTTAAAGTGACTTTTAAATTTTCTGCCTGTGAACGCTTGCAAAAATACGGTTCTTTGTTGGCACTGAAATGAGGAGTTGTCACTTTTTTAGTGCCAGGGCCTTTTATATAATCAAGTTGTAACTTTAACTCAGAAGCTGTTCAATTATATGCTTAGTTTCACAAAAATATGCAGACTGTGCTTCAGCAGATGAATCCTAAACATTTTTAAAGTATCGCTTTATAATATATAGTATTTTACAGTAGATACACTTTATAATAGATGGCATAAAATCAAGTTTAAGATTCATAATTCTTAGAATTATGAACCGGGTTATTTTAGAAGTAACAATAGAGACTCTTGCTCCAACTAAATAAGCAGGTTTCCATAAGTGTAATCATCTCACATACTGTGCTACTTTCCTGGTACATAAGAATTTAAAATTAAAGGAAAAAAAAAATAAATCTGGACTGTTCAATTTCACTGTTCCTTCAATGGTGATAAATACAGAATGCCTCCCCATTGAGAAGCACTAAGAATCTATTTTCAGTATGCTTTCAGAAGACTTATTCAGGAAAACAATGTTGACAAAACCAGGACTTGAGTCATTCTTGTTGGTTAAGACTTTGCTATTTTGCAGCCCTTGATGTGTCAGTGGGAACTGCTGCACCCTAAAGGGGCTGAAGCTAAATATGTATTTCTCTGAAAAGAGAAAATAGGTGCAGTAAATAAAAAGGAAATACAGTGTAGTGGTGCTATGCATTTGGTTTAAATGAATTTGGGAGATAACCCTTGAACATTATATGAAGGCGGAGAGATGGATAATTATGTATCTCGAAGTGCAGAGTGTCTATTTTAAGTTAAAATATATATTTTAATGGCCTTTATTCTCTCCATAAAATGTGAAGAACATCTATTTTTAATACTTTCAATTTTCATCCTCTTACAATCTATTGTAAATAGGCCGTATTCTTGATCACAGCTACTCAAGGTTTGGTTAGGCTTCCAGTATAATGAGAATTCTTTAAATGTTCTCCCCAGTATGTTTGGTATCTTTTTAAGCCAGTTCTTTCAGTATTTGAAGTATGCTGAAAATGTATTTTCATGCACTGTAAAATCAAGAGGGCTAAAAATCCTTGGGTTTTTTCTAATTTCCATTTACATTAAAAATAAAATTAAAAAAGGACGTGTCTGCGTAACTTCATGTGTCTGTAGAGGGGCAAGGAAATGCCAGCCATCATAAATTCTTAGGTTGAAGATTTTCCAACTGGGCTAGCACTAAATCCTAGGCAGCTGGTTTCTTCTGCCACACATGTTTTGTGGACCTAATAAAACTAGGCCTCTAGGTTATTCTAGGTTATTTAAGGTGTTTTCCTCTGGGCTCTTCTTAATTGGTTCAGACCTTTTTTGAAGTGCAGCGTCAGCAATGAGTCTCATGGTCCAGCTGATGGAGGTTTTGCAATGCTGAGGAGAGCAAAAGTTTTATTTTACGTGCTGTTAGTAAATCTTTATGTAATGGTTGCTTTTCTGTGACAGCAAGAAATAAGTTGACTCACGTTCAGCCTTCAGATCCTTTTGCAAGAACTGCCTCAGGGCCAGCTGTCTCCAATCTCCTCATCCTCCTAACTTATTTCTTTCCAATTGAAGTATTTTGCAACAATATGTCCTTTTTGCATGCAGCCTCCTGTTTGTCTTAGCCCATTTCTCCATTTTCTGTATCCATCTGCGCATCTAATCACAGTCTCATATGCCTGCAGCTCCTTCTAGCTTTGTGCAGTCTCGAAACTCAGAAATCAGGTTTCTTCGTGCGCATTAGAGGCTAGCTGATGACATGGCTCTCTCTTGCTCATGGTTCTCAGGACTTTCTGTGGCCTCTGCAGACTCAGGCACTTCTTGCAGTTGGATGCTTAGCATCGTGATCTGGAGAGGATGATTATTGGCCCTCTAAGAGCCTCAAGAGTGGGTGTTTTGATCACACCTCTGAAAATGTGAACAGCCCCTAAAGTCTTATTAATGTCTCAAAATTCTCAAGAGAGCTTTCTGTTCTGTCTTTCCAGAGTCTGGGAGAAGCACAGGTTACCTTTGAAATCAAAATGCAGGCTTCTCCCTTGCTTATCACTCCCTAACAAGCTGTACCTTTCATTTGTGTGAGTTCTAAGCAAATTTCTGTTATGACGATTAAATCTCATACTTTATTATGCATTAAGTCTTCCAATTCCTCTTGTTTGATTCCTTATAGCTCTTTTATTAGCACACAGGCTTTTAATAGGTTCACCAGACTGAGCTGCTATTTCTTCCTGTCCCTCTAGTGACCTTAGAGTGAACCTCAGTATCTCTTTTCCCCTCTTTCCCTCTTTAGTTTTTGTGCTGGTTTTTTTCCCCCTCTTTTCCAGCACTTCTCTGGGGTTTGACTGTTGTCTACATTGTTTAGGTTAAGAGAAGAGAATTTAGTTCACTTTGTTGTTTTCTGTCTTTCTTCACTAGATGGATAACAGCAGAGTAGCAGGGAATCTGTCCTGGAGCCATTATCCCATGATCAAAGAAGTCAAACCACTCTTGGCAGTATCCTCTGCACAGCCTTTACATCCAGCCTCAGTGTGTATGTGTGCACGTGCACATACACATCCATGCCTGCCCCTCTCCTCTGTCTGGTCCTTACTAGTTTGGTGGGGTATAAGGGGGTGCTTAGGAAGACCCTGTGCCCCTTAGCCCAGTTGTCCAAATTTCTCCTGCTTTTCATAAGAATCCATTTGTTATTGTGAGTTTCCTGCTCTGTTTTGGGTTGGATTGTTTTTCTCTAAGAGAAGCTTTTTGCCGCTCCTGAAAGAGCTATGGATGGAGGGAGGTCACTAAGGTGCCTGAGCACCTGGAGAGGAGCAGGAGCACTTCAGGGGAAAAGATTAGATGTTCAAGACCGTAACAAAGGGAAACAAACTTCTGCACTGTCTTTTACAAAACTTGGGAGAAAAATCCTGCATACCTAAGGGCTTAGATGTCTTAAAGAGAGTTTGGCCACTTTCTCCTCTTGATTGCTTCTTACTCCTTACTTTAAAACCTGGGCAGTTTAGTGCAATGTGTGTGTATTTCAGGCCTCTGCGCTACTTAGTCACCTAACTACTAGCACTTTGCCATGTTGAACTGACTACTTAGCTGCCCCAGAGTAACTAATTATCCCGCAAACTTTTTGCTTGCAACAGTTCCTATACATTAGCTGTGGCTTCCATGGCATACTGTGCAGGTTTAACCATTGATCTGGTACCACAACTTACCTAGTTAAGTTTCAGACTCTGGTTGAAATTCAGCAAAAGTGATTTGCAACCTTTCTGTGTTCATAAAGTTGTCTAGACACAGATGCAAATTGGTGTGGTG
This sequence comes from Psilopsiagon aymara, assembly GCA_024733675.1. Classification (NCBI taxonomy): domain Eukaryota; kingdom Metazoa; phylum Chordata; class Aves; order Psittaciformes; family Psittacidae; genus Psilopsiagon; species Psilopsiagon aymara. The sequence continues at coordinate 43,619 of JANRGW010047045.1, forward strand.
AATCTAAGGCTATTAAGAAATAAGAATTTTTCCTAATTACTTCTTAAGAACGTCATTAAGCTACTTGGTAAGGCTCAGAAGTCCATGAACCACAAGCTGAAAACCACAGCTTAAGAAACAGTATGGTAGGAATTAATAGTGGATTCACAGTGTTTGATACCTGCATTTCTGATAGTAAATAAGAGGAAGGCATCTGCTATCTATTTAAGCAGTGAAGATTAGCAGTAGAAGTTTCAAAACCAGTTTGCTTACTTCACTGATACTGCTATGGAAAGGGTTTCAGGAGCTAGGTTATTCTAAATGTCCCATTTCTCGTTCTCCCCTTTCACCATATTTCAGTATGGGGAGGTAATATGAAATCCTGAAATACGCAAGAGCCTGGAATGAAGAGAGACAAAACTATCGCTATGATTCTTATAAAATGAGATTAGTGCATTTGTAATTGAATACTCCATTGTTCTTCATCTTTAGTACTGTGCCAGAAAATGATGATGACAGGTCACTATGATATGGTGTGTCCTGTACTTCTGTAATTATCATTAATATAATTTTACATGGAAAATACAATTGAAATATACCTGCATGTCACTGTGCTGCCTTCCAGAAAGATTGGAGTTCTGATACAGTTCTCCAGATGGTTGAAATGCTTTTAGTTCTAAGATACCAAATTACCCTGTAAACAGAATTTACTTTAAAACTATTTGATATTTCAGTTCACTTCCTTGTGAAACTGCTTTTTGCATACACTTTGTAGCACAGAAGTATTACTTTCCAGCAAACACTCCCACGTCTTTGCAGGGTTTGGGACTTCATTACAAAGCATTTCCCCTTCCCAGTTACAAGAGTGTCTGCTTACAGCTGTGTATTTTCTGTGGTTGTTGCTGTAATGTTTTTAACAGGTTTATTTCTGTTATACTTCATTGTGTAAAAGGTGTCCAGCAAACCAGATCATTTCCTAAGATATCTTTGCTTTCTTAGAGTCATGGAGCATGTGATGTGCATCCTGGACTGGTGCATGATTATTTACATCATGAGGACCATGGCGTGGTCCAGTTAGCAGTGCCCTGGACCACAACTCAGGAAGACCCTGATTTCCTTTTTGGCTCTGTAACTTATTTGCTGTGTTTCCCAGTACAAATAACTTCATCTATGTGCATCTCCACCTTCTATTTCAGACTAACATGTAGAGTGAAAATGCCCTTTAAGCTATATGCAGTGTTTTGTACAGTGGGAATCTTGTTCTTTAGGTGAGGTGTCCAGATACTTCTGTCATAAAAACTGAATACATGCTAAATGCTAAATATTTGAAGAAATAACAACATGTTCAGAAACTGAAAGCATGAAAGGTGTATTTGCACAAACACCTGTCAGGAAAATTTTCATCATGGTCCCACTGTTATTTATTTCTAGACTTTGCAGAACCTTATGTGTAGACAAAAATTCCCATTTTACTTCACATGTTCCTCTGACTTTGGTAACTCTAGTAACATTGTCACTCATTATTACCACAAGAATTGTAACATCTTGAATTGTGGATGGCTGGCATGATGGCAGTCCAGAAAGTAAGAGCAAGTTGCATAGAAAAGCAGGAGCTCCCTTTTAGAGTTGCCAAGGTAATCGTCAGCTACTATGAAGTTCAAGCACCAATGATTTTAGGTTGAGGTTTGGTTTGGTTTTTTTTAGCGTAGAAGATAGTCATACCAAGGAGAAAACCAGCTCTTTTTGGAAGCTGTGGTTATTGCTTTATATCCATGTTAACATTAATTTTCTGTGCTTGTTGCAAATTGCACTAGTTTTCAGACATAAGCAAAAGTAGCTAATGCAGAGAGACTGCAGGAAGGGAGCACTGGGATTTCAGGGGACACGTCTCTATTCAGTACAACAGCAAGAAAAGACTGTGTCTCCCCAATCCCACCTGGATTGTGGAGAAAGGAAACTTCTTGCTGCTTTTTTACAGAAACTGTTTTTGTTCTAGGGGAAGTGAGTGGGAGATGTACGATTGGCATTGTACCTTTTGCAATATGCAAATCTAGAATTTACTAGGAATGGCTGGGAAATGAGATACTTAAAGTTGCCAACTTCATTCCTCTTTCAGCATTTGTATTTGAGAGAAGGAAGTGTTTTCCTACAAGTGGAGGCTATAGCTACAGTTACGATACCTTCAAAGTTAGAACAAAACTCACTCTGACTCTGGTGATAAGACATTTAGTGTGGAAAGGGTATGTGTATGTTTCTCTTTTTTCACCCTCTGATATAAAATACCACTGCAAAAAATATTCCAAACTTTTCCAAAGGACTTTAGCTGCAGAAGGCACTAGTACAAAGAGGCCTTTGTTTCACAGGAGTATCCAAACCTGTGGTAAATTTTTGCTTGTGGGGTTCTTTTTCCCCTTAGACAGGTGCCATGAAGCTCTGACATTTGTAGAGCAGATGGGATGCCATGTCACTGTTGTATCTAATTGACACAACCTTACTAACTCTCTCCAAGCCTTACTAACTTTCTCCATGCATCCTGTGTCAGAAAGTGTGGGCTGTAGAGTCTGACAGAGCTCTTTTTCCTAATCAGCAACTTGCTTAACTCACTTACTACGGGGTGAGGAGTGAGAGCGATAACTTGTTAACTGGCCTGTGAAGCCTCGTGTGGAATTCATAACCCAGGGAAATGATTTCTTGCTGCTGAACTTGCCGTTTTGGCTGGTTGCTCACTTGCTGTTAGCTTGGCTACCGTACATCGTATTAGGTGTATCTTCAGCCACAGATGTTATTGTGTGCATCTATTTTAATGTAAATAGCAGTGTTGTCTGTCTATGCAATCACAGATTGACATATGTAATTGAATAGGTGTAGAATACATGAGGATGTGTGTGTAATGCTGTCTCTGGGGATGTGTGAATACACACATCTCTCCATGCTTCCTCCCCCTCTCAGGCTTCCAAAGGAGGGATCTTGTGAATGCCCGTTTTGGGGATTCCAGACACAGTGAGGGCCTGATTTCCAAAAGGCCGATGCCTGTGAAGGTCTCAGAGAAGAAAGTAGATGTCCCGATCATTTCTGCTAATCTTGGCATGCTACCATTATGTTCCGTTCTTGTACATGTATATGTCTTGTATGAAAAGCACAGAGTAACTGTTTCGAGTGTAACTTCTGCTAAAGGTACACTCCTTGGCAGGTCTGGTTTACACAAGAAAGCCCCATTTGCAGCACGCTTCCAGCATTTAAATCCCGATGGACACATATGCTTCCCCAGAAATTGCTTCTTTGAAGAAAGCAGGCACTTCTGGAAGGGTAGCTAGACTATATTTTATGGTGATTGTCATTGGTTATGACCAAGAGGGGTAGGAATACCCAAACAAATATTTAATGTGTTTCAGTTGGAATATAAATGAACTAACAAACCTATTGACCTTGAGCAGCTGTAATTTTTAAGATTATTCTTATGAAGCATGTTGAGTTTGAGATTCTTGGCTTCCTTGTACAGCAGGCTGTCCCTCTGGCAACTGTCATCCTCACTCATATCAGTTACATGCTGCCACAGCCACTCAAATGTCTTGTGCAAATGTTAATATTAAAAGCAAGCCAGGTGGTAGCAAACTCTGGGATAGATCTCCAGGTCACTATCAAAATCACAGAATTTACAAATAATCCATTTAAAAATTTCCAGTTCTCCAGGTGTCAATGGCTGTTTCTGTGGCACTGGCATACAAAGCATTTCCATGCTCTTTGTGGCATCTTTAATACCTGTAAGCTCTGATTATAGTTTGCAGCATTGTATATTGACTTTTTGGCATGAATGCAGTCAGATATCCTTTTGAATAAATGCTGGCTACTGTACATAAGGCTGTCACAGTCTGGGTTAAAGAATTAAAACACAAAAAAGTATTAAAAAAAAAAAAAACAAACCAAAACTAAAATAAAACCTGGAAAGACTCTTAAGAGGTTATTTAGCCAACCCCAAGCCCCAGAGCTGAATCAGTTGTACCAAAATAATGGGATGTTGAGACTCTCAAGAACAGGTTAGACAGTGATGAAGGCACCACACTGACCCCAGGCAATCAATTCCACCACTTTACAAACCTTGCAGTTAGCAAGCTTTTTCTAATGTTTAAGCCAACATCACCCCTTCTGCAATTAAACCTGTTCATTCTTGCCCTATCCCCAGTAAATAGAGAAGTTTTTTCACAGTGAAGCAAAGATTTTACATATTTGAAAATTGTTATCCTATTCACTGGCAATCTTTCGTTTTGGATAAAGTATCCTTGTCCTTTCAGTCTCTGCTCATAAACATCTAATTCATGTCATGTCTTCTTTATTTTCTCCCATTAGTCCGTGGCTGTCTTGAAGTCTAGAGCATGCTGGGTCAGGACACAACCCAGTACTCCAGCTGGGGGTTTGCAATTGAGGAGCAGTATACTTATTGCTACACATCTTGCATGTGGTTGTGTACTGGCTGTACTGGGTGTATCCTACTATGAAACTTGCTGCTCTGCAACAAGATGACTTACTTGATTCATGTTCCATAGTTATTTTCAGGCTGTCTGAGCTTTCTGTCATCTGTAAATGTAGTGAGCTTATTCTCTATTCTACCAACCAAGCTGTTAATTAAAATATTGAAGAACACAGTCCTGCAAAACTCCACTCAATATATTCTTTCTCTTTGGCCACTAACCACTGAAAACTGATCTCTGAAAGTGTTCTTTTCAACCAGTTGAGCACCACTTATAATGGTATCAGCTGACTGTGTTGAATACGGTAGAAACCTTATTAAATTCAATATGTATTCCATCTGCTACTACTTCTTATCCAGCACCAATTATCCTCCAAGGAATGAAATTAGATTGATTTGACACAATTAATTCTTGACAAATCCATTTGGCTATTTTAAACTCCTATGGGATAATAGGGTGGAAAAAGAAATATTATATAACTTGTCTGTGTATCTTTCCAGCCCTGTGCTTGCCCTCCCTCAACCTCTTGAACTCTACTCTTCATGAGTTCTCATTTGTAATTATCAGGGTGCAGAAGTGAGAACAAGAGGTGAAGGGAACAGTCATGATTACAGCCAAGATCTTTGTATCTTTCAACCAAGCCTGAGCATTCTGGAATGAACATGAACAGGTTAAACTTACATGAAACCAGGCACACTAAGTAGCCTCTAATACTGTTTAGCCCTTTGACACTGACATGAATCATCTGTCACCCAAGGAGCCTGTTACAGTCATTTCTCATGTATCCATACAAAACCAATTCAGCTATTTAACTTCTGTTACCTGTATCTGTACACACACTTCCTTGGGAGATAGTAGGTGCTAAAATATTTTTAAACTGTACCTCCCTTGCCAAAGTCTTTGGATGCGTTTGAACTTGTTGGAGGTCAAGATAATAGTGTTCATGTTTTAGGGTGCTGTGAATAACTAGGTCCTATGAATTTCTTTCTGGTTTCAGACAAACTTGAACACTAGCTGGGAAAGTACAGGCAACAGAAGCATAACTTTAAATCATGTTTGATACAGTGAAAGCTGCTTTAAGCAACTACCCAAGAGAATAATTGTATTTCATTTCTAACATAAGATATCGATGTCTGGAAATGTTACCTGGAAAATACTAGGAGATAAAAAGGCATCACAACATTTGTTGGCAGCTTTTAGAAGGCAAGGAATTTCTTTTTGACAAGTCAAAATACTGTCTTTTCTTAGCTGTCTGCTCATGCAGTTTGCATATACAAATAAAATAAATATTAAACAACAAGAAATGCAATAATGATTTTTATCTCCAGGAGTTTTAAATTTATCTATTAAAAAGGAATTAAAGTTGGTGAGCAATGCAAATAGTCTAGATGAGGCCAAATACCTTGCTGGCATCTTACCATATGCTAGTGTATTCCCTAAATGCCACATGTGTAATCAAGGGGATTAAGGGCAAAATAGGCTTTTCAGACTTCTTAGGTAATTGCGCAGGTAGCATACTCCTTAGAATTACCCATGAAAAACATCCAAAATACTTCCACGTAGCTGCAAGCCATGTGAAATTAATGGCTTGTACCTAGCCCAGAGCCTTGTGGGCTCACCACCCGCCCCTGCTGCCTACACAGTGGTAGATGGCAGATAGTCTAAAGTGACTTCAGAAGGTCACCTGGTTTGCCCCAGGATACAGAGTTACCGTTGCTGTATCTCATATTCCCCTCACCCCATAGCAAATTTCTTTCATTCCTTTTAGTCCACTTTCACATCTTTTGTCCTCAGTGACAAGTAGCCATGACTTCTGAAATGACCAGAGGTTCTTTTGCATACACAAATTATGTCATCGGTTTAGGAGCCAATATTTCAGGGCTCAAAACCACATTCATTTATCTCATTGCCCGAGTTACACCCTCTTGAGTTTTCTTCAGCAATCTGACTTTCCCCTTGGTGTTTACACACCCTTCATGCTTTCAGATAATCACTGCATCCTTTCCAGTCCCTTTAACCTTCATCCAGCCATGCAACAGTTGTTTGTTTAAATGTATTCACATAAATCACCTCTTCCCACAGAAGTAAAAAGGAATATGTGATGCACTGCTGGGATCAAGCGTATTAGCAACTTTCAAAACCCAAATCACTTTTTTGTGATTAGGCATATGTTGCTAGAGGATGCGCATTATACCAAAGTAGTGTATTTGGCCATCTTCAGACAGAATTGCCTAATTATTAAATCCTTGCAAATGAAGATTCAATTTTTCTGAGAACCAGAGATACCAGCTTACTCTGCATATACTTCAACAAAATAACTTCTTTGTAAAAATTCATCAACATAGAGCCAATTGCAGTTAGCTCATTGCCCTTGAGGGCTGTTGTATCATCATTGATGCAGTTGGTTGAGCTGTGGAGGGTAAATTCCTCCCACTCACACCACCAGAGTCACAATAATCCTTCTGTTCACAAACTTTCCAATATATTTATTAAGATAATAGCTTGGAGGTATATTTTCAGCAATGCTTAAGCCTGTTTTCATTTGTCTCTCTTACTTGCCTTTTTTTTTTTCTTTCAAATTACATTTGGGGAGTGGGTTAGCCAGTGCTTAAAAGCTGGAGTTTCAGATAGAGAGCTTCTCCTCACTTTAATTAGCTTGACAGGCACCTCTGCTTTCCAGCTGAGTTGCTCCAACTGGAAGCAGCACCTCCCTGGAATTACTCCCTCTCCTTGCTGTGTTACACAAGTAATAAGTGTCTCATGCCCCTTCAGTGAATTCATGGATGTGAAATGCACAGTTCCAGAACTACAGGTGTGCCTGGGTACCAAGAGATGTTTCTCTCCTTTCTCTATTACTTAATGAAGTTTTATGAAGTGAAACATGTCATTAACGATATAGGGAAAATAAAATGCTCCAAACAGGTATGATTCTCAACTTCCTTGTTAGCTCTTCTTAGTGAGTGCAGAGCAGGTTTTAATATATTTTTCTATGGCAGTTTGCAACTCTGATTTGAGAGCATGCATCTTGAATGATTGTACAGCTTGCAAGGTAGTGAAGAGTAAGGCTCCTCCAAGAAAGCATGGGCTCTGTGAAACAAGCTCATGCCTGTGGTTACAGCCACAGCTGAAATGAATGCTTATCATCTTGACTAAATTGTCACGGTCTTGCAAATGCTCCTGATTTCATCAGTAGCTTGATGATTTATTTAACATCCTATTGGCTAAAAAATATCAATTTGTTGTTGGTTTTTATAATAATGGAAATGCAAACTGTGGCTTTTATTTTCCAATAAAAGTATGAGAATGTGACCTAAGTGCACTCTGATGACTCAGGCAATTGAAGCTGAAGCACTCCAGAACTCTTACTCTAAAAAAAATCCATTATATTTAAATGGCAGCGTACTTTCCAGGTGCATGACCTCTGTGAGTTTTGAACACTTATCATTACAGCAGAAATTGCAACACCACATGTAACACAACTGCTTGCCTACTGCTCACTAGGCAACTGCTGTTGTTTTTTCCATAAATTATCTGCTAATGTACATGTCTGGGCTTGCTGGGTGTGCACAGGTCAACTAACCCAGGAGTGCAACTCAGCATCAGGGAAGACACCTGTGTTTTGGTCTGATCTGGTACTCTGGGGAATGGGTGGGAAGCCTTTAAAAGGAAAGTCAGGGAGGCTGTTTGGAAAGTGAGAGAAGATTAGGTAGTTTACATCCATCAGAGCTGGCTGAAGAGAGCTCTTTTCATGGATGAAGGCAGGAGGTGAAGCTCTGGCTATGGAGGAGGAGTTACTCCAACAGAAATTGATCTGAAAGAAGAGGTTGAATCCAGGACATTGTTCTCAAGTGACTGCAGTAGGGAGAATTTACCCTAGGCTGACATGATTTGCAAACAAGCATCAAATAATCACATCTGGTCTATTATCTTCACTCGTGGCTAGCTGAGATCATCAGGCAGGTTTCTTTCTTTGGTTGGCTTCTGCATTAAGTAGGACCAACTACTCCTTCAGTAATAATATATCTATGTAGCTTCTGTGTCTGAGCTCAGTACTGAATCCCTGTGGGACTGAAAGTCAGGCTTTGGTATCATGTGTATGCTGCTGCTTCAGAAGGATGGCATATTAAAGAAACAGTTGAGGAAATAATTTGTGTTCTGTTATGTTTGGGACAATATTTAATTGGCAAGCTGGGGAGTGGGTGTTAGGTGGGATGTGGAGGGGCTGACTTTTGGGTGGAAGTCATCTGTTCTGGAAGAAAAGTTAAGCAATTCTTCCTCTTCTGTTTCCCTCCAAGTCTCTACCAGTGGCATGTTTGTGTCCCATGCACTTGTCTGTAATACTTTGCCAAGGGTGGCTCTCTAAGTTTTTATCTCTTCATTGATAGGAGGCAGATATTCTTTTTCTTGAGGTCTACGTTTGCATTTTACAATTGGTTGTTTTTGCAAAGATAAAATTGATGAAAGCTCTTGGGTTTCTTTTTCTAGAGCGTACAACATTTAGGAAAGATATTTCCCTTTCAAAAGCAGATGCAATAAACATTTTCTCTGAAGTGTATCCATTCTTATTTTAAATATTTGAGTTGGTCATGAAGTGAGTAGTAATAAAACAGTCACGGTGTGAGCTTGGCATTCTCTCTTGGTGCTCCTCACACCTTCCTACAGCCAACTTGGCGTGGTATTTACATCAGCACTGAGCATCTCTGGAATACATGGCTATCCCATGCTACCAAGGTGTACCTTATTCTCAGCTGGTTTTATGATGTGATTTGGAATGAGATCATCAGACTCCTTTTCATTAGTAATTTAACAAGAGTTTCAACAAAGAAATCAAAGGACGCTGTGTTTGGAAGAAGGAGAGGCTGAAATCCTATTCCCAGTTCCAAGGCTTGCTTTTTCACCTTTAGAACTTCCCCAGTTCTAAAATTATTTGGGATAAGAGCAGCCAAAGGACACTAAGCTAAATTGTTCTGTCTCTATGGATTTTCTAAGTCTTTTACAAGAAAGATTTGCGTGTATCCTTTCTAGCAGACGCATACAGAAAGAATATAAGAAGTTGAGCAATCCCCTGGGATGACAGTGTAGAGATTACCCCCAGCCATCCCAAAGGATGCTGAACTCCTGTCTGAAAATTTAATTCAAGTTTATGAAACATTTTGTAAAAAGTGCTGGAGAAAAATAACAGAAAATTAATGCTAACTATTTAAATGTTGACAGGAAATAAATCATAAAAGCTGGGTTTGCTGTGCAGCTAGAGAAGAGGGGATAAATGGAGAAGGCAGAAGTAAGTAATATGAAGACGCAAGAGTCTTAGTACATTCTGGAAATTGTCCAGGCAGTGCCTGACATTGCATGAGGCAGATGGAGTCCTGATCTGTGGGCCGTTTTGGAGCAGTGTGCTGTGCACATAAGCAGGTGTCCCTGGGGATGTGTGCTTCTCACTGATCGCAGTCTGCCTCCTGGAGCCTCTCTTATGACTGAGCTGGTGCTGCTGCCTCCCAGTTAAGAAACACAGTGCTGTGCTCCACAATGGGGAGGAGAACAGGGCAGGATGTAAAGAGGCCTTTGTGGAGCTCATCTGTGGGCAGGAAGGGAGGATATGAACCTCTCCTTTCTCCTTATGTGTCAAAAAGTATCTTTCCAGAAGGGCTGTGATAATTGCTGTGTTGACTTCTTTTCCTTCATTCAAAGTCACAGCCACTGTGTTTTAACTGTAGCCTGCCAAGCTTAGCAGTACTTGTGCACCTACCAAGTGTGGTGCTAGCCTGAAATGTTAAGACTACTGGAATGATTTTGTTGGGAATATGTGTCTCCCTCCTTACTTTTTAATCTAGTGAGGCACTGATACTGAGTGTAATGTGGAGAATTTAGACTCTTTTTAGAATAAAACAAGCGTGACCAGCAGGTCGAGGGAGGTGATCCTGCCCCTCTACTCTGCTCTCGTGAGACCTCATTTGGAGTATTGTGTGCA